>CM053028.1:130750887-131040887 GCA_028564925.1 Lithobates sylvaticus
TTTATTGGATTGAGATCTGGTGATTGTGGGGCCATTGGAGTAGAGTGACCTCATTGTCACGTTCAAGAAACCAAGTGGTGAGATGATTTGAGCTTTGTGACATTATCCTGCTGGAAAGAGCCATCAGAAGATGGGTACACTGTAGCCATAAAGGAATGGACACGGTCAGAAACACTACTCAGGTAGGCCGTGGCGTTTAAACAATGCTCAATTGGTACTAAGGGGCCCAGAATGTGGCAAGAAAATATCCTCTACACCATTACACCACCAGCCTGAATACAAAGCAGGATGGATCCATGCTTTCATGTTGTTTATGCTAAATTCTGACTCTACCATCTGAATGTGTCGCAGCTGAAATCGAGACTCCTCAGACCAGGCAATGTTTTTTCAATCATGTATTGTCCAATTTTGGTGAGCCTGTGTGAAATGTAGCCTCAGTTTTTTGTTCTTAGCTGACAGGAGTGGCACCCAGTGTGGTCTTCTGCTGCTATAGCCAATCTGCTTCAAGGTTCGATGTGTTGTGCGTTCAGAAATAGTATTTTGCACACCTTGGTTGTAATGAGTGGTTATTTGAGTTACTGTTGCTTTTCTATCATCCCAAATCTGCCCATTTTCCTCCTGACGTCAATAAGGCATTTTCGTCCACACAACTGCCACCCACTGGATATTTTCTCTTTTTCAAACCATTCTCTGTAAACCCTTGAGATGGTTGTGCGTGAAAATACCAGTTGATCAACAGTTTATGAAATACTCGGACCAGCGCATCTGGCACTATCAACAATGCCACAAAGTCACCTAAATCCCCTTTCTTCGGTTTGAAATTCAGAAAGTTGTCTTCACCACGTCTATATGCTTAAATGCATTGAGTTGCTGCCATGTGATTGGCTGATATATATAATCTTTGATGGCTAAATTCTTTCCTACCAATAATCTAACTTTTTTTTTTTTTTTTTTTTTTTAATCTTTTCAGATTTATAAATTAGGGACCATTTGCCTTTCTTTATGCTGCAACATACAGGTTTTCAAGTGTTAAGGCATGTTACAACGCACTGTGTAAGCAGCCTAATCAAAATTAAATGAGCTGCAACACACTTGAATGTTGAAAATAGCATGGGCTGCAATTTTTGCAATGTTCAAGACCTCATACATTGGGGCTGGTTTAAAAAAAACTGGAGAATGCAAAATCTTGTGCAGTTGTGCATCGTGGCCAATTTGCTTTTAACTTTTAGCTTTGTTTTAATAAAACGTTGAGTACTGTCCGTGATACTTTTTTTATTGTACTGCTTAGACCTTGAAGAAGGGGACACACCCCGAAAGCTCGTCCATGAAAAATGATATGTTAGTGCAAATAAAAAAAGTATCACGGACAGTACTCAATTTTCTCTGTCACAATTGCACTTATACGGCTACAATCACTTCAAGTATAATAAAACGTTAACAAACAAAAAAACTGGAAGCTGATTGGTTTCTATGCAGAGCTGCAGGGGCGTACCTAGAGCAGTTGCCACCCGGGGCGGATCCTATATATGGCACCCCCAACCCCACCTTAAAATGTAAAAACACCCCACTGTGCCCCCTGCATACCTCCTGCATCCTTCAATATCTTTTTTGTCACTACTGTGTACCCCCTCTCCACAACTGCCCCTCTGGACCCCTTTACATTACACAGCACCCTGTTCAATACAGTAAAGACCCCCACCCCTTCAGACCCATAATGTACCTCCAGAAAACACACATGGGGAGAGCCCGAGGCAGTGGCATTTTGGGGGGGAGGTGCGAGACACCTGTCGGCAGTGACCCGGGACAATGATCATCTTCTCTCAGTGGTCACGGTTCTCGGCAGCGCCGTGGCTGTCAGTCGAGCAGAGTGAAGCCGCCTCCCCTTCCTCCTTTAAGTCTACACAGTGCTGTACATGCAGGAGGAGGGGGAGGCGGCTTCACTCTGCTCGGCTATGACAGCCGCTGCAGAGACTGATAAGAACTGCGACCACAGAGAGAAGGGGATATCGCTGGGTCCCGGGTCACTGCCGACAGGTGCCACTCGGCACACACCCCCCCTCCCCCCGCAATGCCACTGCCTCAGGCACTCAGTGTGGTCTGTCACCGAGCGGTGCCGCTGCATAACCCGGCGCTGTCTCCTCTTCAGTCGCGGAGGGGGGAAGCGCTGGCCTGACACCCCCCCCCCAGTGTGTAGCACCCTGGGCGGCCCGCCCCCACTTAGTACGCCTCTACAGAGCTGCAGCAGATTTAGCACACACCAGTTTTAGTAAATCGACACCATTGTGTTTCCCACTGAAATCCTCACAATGTTGCCCTTGATTGGTGAGAGGAATGGGCAGGGGCTTTGTCGTGGTGGAAGATGACTCCACAGAGGGTTGACTTCCCACTGGCTTAAAGGAGATGTATGGCCAAAGCTCCTCGTTCTGCAGTCCTTTGACCAATTTTTAGCCGTCAGCGGGTATCACTCTGCTGGTTCAGGCTGGGGAAAGTTCCCATTCCATATCGTCGGTATCCACCCAGAAGCCTGAACCACAGCCTAGCTCAGCCCTTCAGCAATTTGCCAAGAGCCTGAGACAGCCCCTCCCACCCCCTCCACAGCCCAGTGAGCGCTGGAGGAGAGATCAGAGAGCCACTGACTGACAGTCACGGCAATCTGCTCAGAGTCAAGGGGGAGAACTGAGCGATCAGTAATGTTTGATTTGATTTTCACTGCAGAGCAAGCGGGGGACAGATGAAGCATCGATCTAGCCTAGGTGAGTATAAATGTTTATTTTCTTTTATAATCCTGAACTTTTCTTAAGTTTAAATCTAATACCATTAAATACTACCTGTACATACCTGTTACAACAGGGGCCCCTGGCCGCGGACAGGTGCTGGACTATGCCCTATTAAAAGCTAGGCCACAGACAGACCGCAAGGAGGTGAGTGGCGGGAGAGCAGAAAGATTACATCACTGCTGCATCACTTTTAGTGTGCCTCAATACATTCTGAATTGTCATGGGAGTGGGACCTTGTGGTGCAGTGCACAGTCCCACTTCTGAACTTGAATGCCAGATTCCTAAGAACACAATAGAGGAGAGACTGCATGAGACTTTACTAAGCACAAAACCTTCACACAGTGGCAGGCTGCATCTGGTGAAAGGCTAGTGGTGACCTAGTGGCCGGCTGCATTTGGTGACAGGCTAGTGGGTGGCAGGCTGCATTTGGTGACAGGCTAGTGGGTGGCAGGCTGCATCTGGTGACAGGCTAGTGGGTGGCAGGCTGCATCTGGTGACAGGCTAGTGGTATGCGGCATCTGGTGACAGGCTGCAGTGGCAAGTGACGAGCTGCATCTGGTGGCAGGAAAACAAGCTGAGGGCTCCCACTGATCCTGCATAATGGTGAGTTTAACTATTTCATTATAGTTCGGCCCATATATATTTGGACTCCGGCACAATTTTTGTTTTGTTTTCCAGTATTTACTAAAACATATTCAAGCTATAGTTATATAATGGATATGGGCTGAAAGTGCACACTCTCAGGTTTAATTTTGAGGGTATGTACATCCAAATCAGAGGAAGGGTTTAGGAATTAAAGCTCTTAAGAATATCCAACCCCCCTTTTTCAAGGGACCAAAAGTAATTGGACAATTGAATCAAACGCTGTTTCATGGCCAGGCGTTATTTCTTCATCTATTAAGCAGGTAAAAGTTTGGGATTCTAAGTGATATTTTGCATTTGGAATCTATTGCTGTGAACCTACATCATGCATTCAAAGGCGCTGTCCATGCAAGTGAAACAGGCCATTGTAAGGCTTCAAAAATGAAACAAATCTATCAGAGAGCTAGCAGCAACATTAGGAGTGGCCAGATCAACAGTTTGGTACATTCCAAGGAAAGAAGAATGCATTGGTGAGCTCAGCAACATAAAAAAGGCCTGGATGTTCATGGAAAATAACAGTGGTGGATGATCGCAGGATCCTCCTATAGGTCTGATATATACTGTATATTACAATGTAATTATAGAAATAATGTGCTTCAATCATCCTAACACCATATCAACCATGGTGTTGGGACAATTGAAGTGCTAACAACATTACCACCACTACAACAATCCAGTAATTTTGAACTTTAAAGTAGAACTTTTATGTTTTTAACCCCTCTTGTTGTCTTTGATTCACATACTCACCCACCTAGTGAATCCAGCATTGCCCTGATGAAATCCGATCTGCTGCCCTGGTCTCTTGTCACCTTCTTGATCCTTCTTAGTTGTCAGAAGCTGGCTGGCTCTTTGGGTTCTTTTAGTTGGCTCTTGATGCACACCAGGCCCGCCCACAGGCTGCGGTGAGTCCCTGTTGGAGCCGGACACTGAGGGGAGGGAGCAGGGACATGTCCTTCTTATCTAAGTGGGGTGGGTACAGAATAAAATTAAACAAAAAAAAAAATGTGTTTTTAGTTCCCAGGGGGGTGTATGCAGGGGTTTAAGTTGTATAGGAGAGTGAAGATCTTCTTTAATATATATTGTTACAGTGTGAGGCTCTGTCACTATAAAAATGGTCACAAAAAGGAACCATGGTTTGCACATTTGCTCAGTGCAGAACTACACACATAATTTGAGTGGTGAAAACTGCTTTTGCAGCTTTCTCCGGATTTTGGTATTTCCAGATAGGGCTCCAACCCAGTGTCTGGGTTTTGTGGACAACCAACAGGTTGTATGTCCAGGTGCACACAGCCCTTAGAATGATGGTCTGGTGAGAAGTGAGGGTGGAGTAGGAGTTGGTGTTGGACCAGATGTTGCAGCCAGGAGGGAGGCGTGATCCTGATTTAGGAACCAAGGTAAACTCCTTGAGACGACGCTCCATGTGGGAGAGGTTGCAGTTACTGTGAAATTACTGGTTGGAAGTTATAACTTCAAACTTCAGTAATTTGTCCATTAAGCCACCTGCTTGAGTACAGTTTTTGAAAATATAGTAAATTACCTTAAAAACAATATATAAACAATGTATAAATTATTTTGTATATTACTTACTTATGGTAATTAACCACCAGACCAATTCTGACACCTCTCTCCTACTTGTAAAAAATCATCTTCTTTTTTTTTTCTTCCTCGCAAATTACTCAGAACCCCCAAACCATTTTATTTTTTTTTTTTGGCATGAGTTTTTTTTTTTTTTTTTTTGTATAATGTGAAAGATAATGTTACACCGAGTAAATAGATGCCTAACGTGTCACACTTTAAAATTGCGCACACTTGTGGAATGTTGCCAAACTTCAGTGCTTATAAATCTCCATAGATGACACTTTAAATGTTTTTACAGGTTACATGTTTAGTGTTAGAGTAGGTCTAGTGATAGAATTATTACGCCGCGATCCTTGGAGCGAGAGCATGTAACCTGTGTGTATCTGGCTCTGATACTAGCCAGTGGCTCACCAGCCACTGATCTCACTGCACATCCCTGCACCTAGGTAAGTATGAATATTAAAAAAACAATCGTACTACTTTTAAGATCCAGGTGGCTTGGCATTTTCCATTGTGTATATATTACTGGAGAAGACCCCCTGCATGGGAGACTTTTGTTTACTGCTGTTTAATAAAAGTTTACCCACTAACTCACTGCCCAAGAGAATGCCAATCACTTCAAAGACTAGATTGATGCAATACGTGAAGGCACCTCCACAGTTATCTTCCCCACTCAACATACCTTGTCTAATGGCACAGTCAACACTCTCCACCTATGAACTGGCTACTACAGAAGAGGTTCCAAAACTTTTCTCAAATCCCTACCTAACAAAACTACTACAGTCATCCTCTTATTCTATCCAATGCTCCCTCACTCACATCATCTTCAATCTCTCCCTCTGTACTGGCACCTCCCCCCTCCCCTCTAAAACATGCACAGATCACTTACATACTTAAAAAGCCCTCACTGGACCCCACCAACCTGAACAACTTAAGATCCACCTCATTGCTCCCATTCACATCTAAACTTTGAATGCTTATTCTACAACTGTCTTAGCTCCTACCTCACGCAAAACAACCTTCTTGACCCCTTACAGCCTGGCTTTCGCTAAGCTCCAGCCATGCTGAATAAACAAACACATTAATAATTTTATCTTAAATGGGGTTGAGCGAACCCGAACTGTAAAGTTCGGGTCCGTACCGGACTTTTGGGTGTCCAGGACCCGGACCTGAACCCGAACTATTGGCTGTAAGTTCGGGTTCGGGTCCGGTGTTCGGCGATGTATTGGCGCCTTTTTTAACAGCTGCAGGGCAGCCAATCGACGCTAGTTTCACTAGTGTGCCCTTAGAAGCCATCACAGCCATGCCTACTAATGGCATGGCTGTGATTGGCCAGTGTAGCATGTGACCCAGCCTCTATATATAGGTCAGACACACAGCGTCATTCTGCTATAGACAGGTTCCTGTGCTGCTGAGAGAGAGGATTTTTAGGAGTTAGTGTGATTCAGTCAGTCAGTCCACATTCCTTTAATTTTCTTCTAATTAGTTAGATCAGTGAGCGATCTAGATAGCTAGAGTAGGGTAGGGAGTTTCTTTATTAAGCAAAAGAAAGAGGCAGAGAGAATTATTGAAGAGATTCCTAAATCAATTGTACCCTGGCTGGGGTGCAGTGCACAGTCTTTTAACAGTGCCATGAGGCCAGTGCCAGACAAAATATAAAAGTTTTACCTGCAAGCTCAGTGCACCATTAGGACCAACACTGCATATAGTAAGAGATACACCATAGTCTGTGTGTATTCTGCTATTGGAAAAACATTGCAAAAAAAAATAATTTTGCTGTGTTTTTTTTTCTTTTTTCCCCAACAGCATTTTCTGCGTGTTCATACATACACGCTGTAGACACTATCCGTGTATTCTGATATTGGAAAAACATTGCAAAAAAAATTTTGCAGTGTTTTTTTTTTTTTTTTTTTTCTTCCCAATAGCATTTTCTGCGTTTTCATAAACGCTTTAGACACTGTACGTGTATTATGCTATTGACAAAAACACCCATTTAGGGCGAGATCATGCATTTTGAAAATATGAGGAGATCATCAAAAAGGGGATGTGGCCCGGGTCGTGGTGCTGCTGGTGGCGCTCCTGTTGCAGGGAGAGGACGTGGTCGATCTGTGCCAGCTACACGCACTAGTGAAACACCTTCCTCAGGTGCGAGTAGGCGACAGAGCCTGCAGCGGTATTTTGGCGTGCCTAATGAGGCTGTACGAATGTTGAGGCCAGGACAAGTACAGGCGATAGTAGATTGGGTTGCTGACAGTGCCTCCGGTTCCTTCACATTGTCTCCCACCCAGTCTCCTGATGAAAGTTCAGAGTTGGCACCTGCAGCCGATGTCCATCAGTCTTTCACCTCACCCCCTTGCAAATCAGTCAAGCAGTCTGAGCCCCAAATCATGCAGCAGTCTCTTCTGCTTTTTGATGACTCTGTTAGCAGGGTTTCCCAGGGCCATCCACCTAGCCCAGCCCCAGAAGTGGAAGAGATTGTGTGCACCGATGCCCAACCACTTATATTTCATGATGAGTACATGGGAGGACCATCGCAGCACGTCTCGGATGATGACGAAACACAGGTGCCAACTGCTGCTGCTTTCGCCATTGTGCAGACCGACAAGGAGTGCAGGGGTGAAGACTGGGTGGAAGATGATGTGGAGGACGATGAGGTCCTTGACCCCACATGGAATCAATGTCATGCAGGTGACCAGTGTAGTTCAGAGGAAGAGGTGGTGGTCGCACAGAGCCACCAGCACAGCAGAAGAGGGAGCAGGGTGCAAAAGCAGAGCGTCCGTCCCCTAGACATTACGTCTGCTACTGCCCAACGCAGCAAGGGACCGAGCACACCAAAGCCAGGTCCAAGGAGTTCCCTATCGTGGCAGTTCTTCAGACAACGTGCTGATGACAAGACACGAGTGGTTTGCACGCTGTGCAATCAGAGCTTGAAGCGGATAAGGCATAAACGTTCTCAACCTGAGCACAACCTGCATGACCAGGCATCTAAGTGCAAAGCACGAGATGCAGTGGAGTAGACACCTCAAAAACCAAGAAAGGTCTCTGGCTCCTCCTGCTTCCTCTTCTGCTGCAGTCTCGGCCTCTTCATCCACCTCTGTAGTGACAGTGACGCCTGCCAACCCGCAAACAGAGGATCTGCCAGCAACACTACCACCTGGGTCACCAACCATCTCCACAATGTCCCATGGAAGCGTTCAGCTCTCTATTTCCCAAACACTGGAGCGGAAGAGAAAGTACCCCCCCTAGCCACCCGCGATCCCTGGCCCTGAATGCCAGCATTTCAAAATTCCTCGCCTTTGAAATGCTGTCATTCCGTCTGGTGGAGACGCAGAGTTTTAAAAGGCTGATGTCATTGGCTGTCCCACAGTACGTCATGCCCAGCCGCCACTACTTTTCCAGATGAGCTATCCCTTCCCTGCACAACCAAGTGGGGGACAAAATCAGGTGTGCACTGCGCAACACCATCTGTGGCAAGGTCCACCTAACTACGGATGCGTGGACCAGTAAGCACGGTCAGGGACGTTATATCTCCCTAACCGCACACTGGGTAAATGTAGTGGCGGCTGGGCCTGAGGCGGATAGCACTTTGGGGCATGTCCTTCCACCACCGAGGATTGCAGGGCACTTCAGTTTGCCTCCTGTTGATAACTCCTCCTACTCCGCCTCCTCATCCTCTACCGCCTCCTCATCCGGTCAGCGTAACACCTTCACCACCAACTTCAGCACAGCCAGGGCTAAACGACAGCAGGCAGTTTTAAAACTTTCCTGTTTGGGGGGAAAAACCCCACACCGCGCAGGAGTTGTGGAGGGACATGGAACAACAGACCGATGAGTGGTTGGTGGCAGTGAGCCTCAAACCCAGCCTGGTGGTGTGCGATAATGGGCGAAATCTCGTAGCAGCTCTGGTCCTTGCCTGTTTGACGCACATCCCTTGCCTGGCGCATGTGCTGAACTTGGTGGTCAAGAGGTTCCTTAAGAATTACCCCGATATGCCAGAGCTGCTTCAGAAAGTGCGGGCCGTCTGTGCGCACTTTCGGCGTTCTCACCCTGCTGCTGCTCGCCTGTCAGCGCTGCAGCGTAACTTCGGCCTTCCCGCTCACCGTCTCATATGTGACGTGCCCACAAGGTGGAACTCCACCTTGCACATGCTTGCCAGACTGTGCGAGCAGCAGCAGGCGATAGTGGAGTCTCAGCTGCAGCACGCACGCGTGAGTCGCTCTGCGGAACAGCACCACTTCACCGACAATAACTGGGCCTCCATGCGAGACCTGTGTGCCTTGTTGCGCTGTTTCGAGTACTCCACCAACATGGCCAGTGCCGATGACGCCGTTCTCAGCGTTACTATCCCAGTTCTATGCCTCCTTGAAAAAACTCTTCAGGCGATGATTGAAGAGGATGTGACACAGGATGAGGAGGAGGAGGAGGAAGAGGGTTAATTTCCAAGGCTTTCAGGGCAGTCATTTACAAGTGGCTATGAGGGTGGGTTCCTGCACCAACAAGCGCCAGGTACACAATTGTCTGTCAGCAAGGGCACAGTTCTGGAGGATGACGAGGTGGAGGATGAGGAGGAGATGGAGGAGGAGGAACCATGTTCACAGCAGGGTGGCACCCAGACCAGCTCATGTCCATCACTGGTGCGTGGCTGGGGGGATACAGAGGACACAGACGATACACCTCCCACAGAGGACAGCTTTTCCTTGCCTCTGGGCAGCCTGGCACACATGAGCGATTACATGCTGCAGTGTCTTCGCAACGACCGCCGAGTTGCCCACATTTTAACTGGTGCTGATTATTGGGTGGCCACCCTGCTGGATCCCCGTTACAAGGACAACGTGCCGTCCTTAATTACCTCACTGGAGCGCGATCGTAAGATGCGCGAGTACAAGTGCACGCTGGTAGACGCGCTGCTGGTGGCATTCCCACTTGGAAGCGGGGGTACGGTGGAAGCACAAGGCGAAGGCAGAGGAGGAGGAAGAGGTCGCCAACGCAGCCTGGGGCACCGCCAGCACCTCGGAAGGCAGGGTTAGCATGGCCGGAATGTGGAAAAGCTTTGTCAGCACGCCACAACAACCAGCACCACCAGCTGAGATGGAACGTCTTAGCAGGAGGCAGCATTTCACCAACATGGTGGAGCAGTATGTGTGCACACGCCTACACGTTCTGCATGACGGGTCTGCCCCCTTCAACTTCTGGGTCTCCAAATTGGGCACATGGCCTGAGCTTGCCCTTTACGCCTTGGAGGTGCTGGCCTGCCCTGCCGCCAGTGTATTATCTGAACGTGTATTTAGCACGGCAGGGGGCGTTATCACAGACAAGCGCAGCTGCCTGTCCAGAGCCAATGTGGACAAGCTCACGTTCATTAAAATGAACCAGGCATGGATCCCACAGGACTTGGCCGTACCTTGTGCAGAATAGACATACCGGTGTTCTGACGAAAACTGTCTTGATATCGGATAGTGTCCGGCCACTTACTGCGCAGGTGCAGTGCTTGCGCAGTACGGAGGACAAGGAGATTCACAAAATCTCCAAAGATGAACGTCGCCTGCGCAGTGAGTGCAGGTTCAAGCCCGACCATCCAAGTGGACATACGGTAGCACATAGTAACAGGGCCCCTCACGGGCTCGCTTGGCTAGGCTTCAACCTCGGATGATGTGGCTTGAACCTGGAGTCATCATGCATCGTCTTCGGAGAGTTTTAAAATCCCCTTGTCCTACGTACTGAGCAAGCGCAGTACAGGGCGGACACTATGCGACGGGGGACAGAATTCGACACATCATTCACCACTAGCCTTACCCAGCCATTGTTGTATTTTTGAACCAGTTTTGGCTACCTCGTCCTCCTCCACCGACGCTTCCACCAACACCGCCACATCCACCGCCACCTCAACCTCTTACTCCATTTGAATTTCGTCCTCCTAGGTCAAGATTATAATTTTTTCATTTTTTTTAATTTCCAAGTATTTTATTTTCCCACTATCTTATCCATTAAATTGAATAATTTTTTCCAGAAAGTGCGTATTCTGGGGTATTCCCACCATATGTGCGGCATCGTGCCGTTGAGTTTCTGAGGTTCTTAATGACTTCCTGTACCTCTTCTGCTGAGAAGGGGGCCTCCAGCATTTTTATTTTTATTTTTTTATGTTATTTTAAGTTATTTCCCTATCCACATTTGTTTGCAGATCACTTGCCATGCTCTTAACAACATTTTGTTGCCATTTGCAGCCCTCTAGCCCTTTCCATAACTTTTTTACAGCCATTTTAGTGTTCAAAAGTCTGGGTCCCATTGACTTCAATGGGGTTCGAAGTTCGGGGTCAAGTTCGGTCCCGAACCCGTTTCTTTTTCCGAAGTTCGGCCGAACCCGAACATCCAGATGTCCACTCAACTCTAATCTTAAATAGAAAACTATCTTTTAGATAGATTTTGTTTTTATTCTCCATAAGCATTTTCTTTAAAATTTGATAAAAATCAAAAAGATACAATTTTAAATAGGGAAAAGTTTAGAATTCATATTTTTTTTTTTTTTTTTTTTTTTTTTTGGCAGTGCTGGCTGTCTTATCTTGAAGTTTATTTCCTGACACCTGAAATGTGTTGGCTGTTTAATTTTTTTTTTTTTATTTTTTTTTTACTTTTTATTTATTTGGTCTGGTGTTCCTTCCACTGCAGCATATTGTTTTTCCTGTTAACTTGCTGGGTACCCATTAGAGGGTAGCCCTGTTTGTTGTGAGCAGCCTACCCTGAGCCAGTGAGCTCTCCAAAAGTTTTTGTCCTCTAGGTACTTTGGCTGAACTCACGTGAGAGTCTCAGCGCCTCTTGAAATGTGTGTGTGTGTGTGTGTGTGTGTGTGTGGTTTTTTTTTTTTTTTTTTTTATATTTATTTAATTAATTTTTTTATTACTTAGACTAGATAATGTGTTTTCTTTCAACAAATAGAGCTTTCTTTGGGTGGTATTTGATCACCACTAGGTTTTTCAAACTAAAGATCTTTCAAAGTTTTTCTGTTTTAAAAAAAAAAAAAATAATAAAATGTTTGACGGGCACTGATGAAGAGGAACTAATATGTAGAATTGATGGGCACTGATAGGCGGCACTGATGAGGAGGCACTGACAGGCGTTACTGATGGGCACTAATTGGCATTGTGGTGGGCATTTCTCATTGCGGCTGCACTGATGATCAATGTTCTGATTTATCAGTGCACACCCCCCCTCTGACAGGAGAGCCGCCGATCGGGAAAGCCAATTTACCGGCACTTCCTGGTTCACGCTGTGGTGGAGAGATTGGCTATACATAACCAATCTCACCTGCGCTAACACGCGCCCCTTCACCCTAATGGTATAATACATCCCTATATAACCCATGTCTCCCCAGTAAACAGTTAAAATCACCATCTCGGCTCCATCGTTTTGCCGGGCAGAGAGACTCTTGGCTTTTCACATACAAACAGGAAGCCACAAACAGCATGTGACCTCAACACAGGATATGACAACACAGAAACTCATGGCCCCAACAGCCAATCGCTTCCTCCATGCATCACAAGAAATGACACTAAAGGGGAGGGCATCCACAGGAGTGGGAGGGAGAAGCGTACATGTCTCATCCACTCACCCAGCCTAATGCATACACATCCACCATCTTTGTCAGCACGGATCCCACTCAATACTGCTCAGAGTAACCAGTATATAGTATAATCATTCTACTTGTTCTTACAGACTTGAGAAGATCTGCGTGGACATTGCTACTGATGTTGTCAATATACGGTACGAGTATATTAACAATGCAGATATCAATGTCCTCTTAATAAAGCGGATGTATCCAAAAGGGATAGTGTAGCCGCACAGAGATAAAATCATATGTTTCTCTCGTTATGCGGAGTGTGCTTCTCTAATGTGCATAGACCTTTGAAGGCAAGAAGTCCAGCGCATTGCACTTGTTATTTGCAAACCGGCAAAGGCCCACACACACATGTCTCCAAGCCCATGAGAAGGTTTGCAAACTGACAGTTTTACTGCTGGTCCCGATTCAACTGCTAAGGCGCTCCTTGGTTAAATCAGACACAGGGAGACAGATGACGCTCTATAAAACACAAATCCTAGAATAAAATGTCCACATGGGTCCATATAATAAAAATTTACACAACAACGATGTGATCAGCTGTAATTAGTCACAGCTGATCACGTGGTAAAGAGCCTCCGTCAGAGGCTCTTTACCATGATCAGAGATACGGTGTGTCAGAGTGACACACCAAACCACCGATCACGGTGCTGCGAGCCCCCACGGGCGCGCGATCGCGGCTTATCCTGCTGGGCGTCATATGATGCCCAATCAGGATAACTGAACCACTTCCCAGCCATCAATTTGCTATAGGCTGGGCGGGAAGTGGTTACACACTCTCTGCTCGATGACTTCTGCCTTAAGGTCATGACACGGGAAGGAGTTGAGCAGCTGAGGGTAGATGATGCAGGGTGTGTGCTAATGAGGTCAGCTGGTCAACTCCTTCCTGTGTCATGACCTGAAGTAAAGCAGAAGTAATCAAGCAGTGTGTTGCTATGAAGTGAGTGAGATAAACCTGTGTAGAATTAATGGAAGGCTGTTTTTATTTTTGCAAATGAAGCACATTCATGCTATATTGGTACATTGGGGAGCTGGAATTTTAGAAGAAAAAAAAAAGGTGAACTTAGCCTTTAAGCAAGACTGTGTGCTGCCCAAGTACAATTTTAAACTTGGCTGTTGGAAAGATTTGGGTCCTTGTGGTGTTTTTCTTCAAAGTGTAACAAGGCAAAACCTTTTTCTTCTAGTTTTAGGTAGACTGAGCAAGGGTTAGAACCTGCTAGGGTTTTTTCTTGCTGTGTCCAAGAAGAAAAGATCATCCCTTTTATTCCTGTCCCAATTATCTCCTGTCTTCAGGAAAGAAAGCAACCCCCCCCCCCCCCCAAAAAAAAAGTTTAATACAAGTATTCTGTCCCTTTTAACCCACCTTTTGAAAAGAGTGAAATGTTAGCTTTTTTTCCTTTTTTAAATCAGTAGGAATTTTATTGTTGTGACACCCCTTCTCAAAAATGTTGACAGCAAGGCAATGATAGCTAGCTGCCTCCTGAGAATCAATCAGGCAAGTCATTTCCTTAAATGAAATGCTGATTATACAAAGCTTCAGATGCGAGGCCCAGTGATTGCAATGAATTGTTTCAGATGGGACTTGACTAATAACTTTATGTAAACAAGGAGGATTTCTATGGATGATCTCGGAATCTTAAATCTGTTGATCTTGTGGACACAAGTCAAGTATTTTTGGTCTGGTGTGTGTGTGTGTGTGTGTGTGTGTTTGTTTTTTTTTTACTATTCACGCACTTTAAAATATGGTTTATTTCTGAAAAGTGCTATTTTAAATGCATGTTGTGTTACTTTTGTCTTATATTCAATTGAAATGATTTATACACATTAACATTATTTGTTTGTAATGGTGGTATTTTGTGTCACTGGAATTGTTGTTTTAACTCTTACACCTTCTGCACAGTATAGTGTGTGTGTGTGTGTGTGTGTGTGTGTGTGTGTGTGTGTGTGTGTGTGTGTATGTGTATGTGTGTGTGTATGTGTATGTGTATGTATATATATATATATATATATATATATATATATATATATATATATATATATATATATATATATATATATATATATATATATATATATATATATATATATATATATTATTCAGTACTTGTTTAAAATAGCTGAAATTAAGAATGTCAAAAAATGCATAGGGACTTTCTTTCACAGGTATCCTGTGAATAAGGCCTAAAAGTAAGGAGGTTTTACAATGCCTTGAAAAAGTATTCATACCCCTTGAAATTCTCCACATTTTGTCATGTTACAACCAAAAATGTAAATGTACTTTATTGGGATTTTATGTGATAGACCAACAACACAGAGTGACACATATTCGAGAAGTGGAAGGAAAATGATAAATGGTTTTCACAATTTTTTACAAATATCTGAAAAGTGTGGCATGCATTTGTATTCAGCCCCCACGGGTAAAAACTTTTGTAGAACCACCTTGCAAATACAGCTGCAAGTCTTTTTGGGTATGTCTCTCTACCAGCTTTGCACATCTAGAGAGTGACATTTTTGCACATTCTTCTTTGCAAAATAGCTCAAGCTCTGTCAGATTGGATGGAGAGCATCTGAGAACAGCAATTTTCAAGTCTTGCCACAGATTCTCGATTTTGATTTAGGTCTGGACTTTGACTGGGCCATTCTGAATATGCTTTGATCTAAACCATTCCATTGTAGCTCTGGCTGTATGTTTAGGGTTGTTGTCCTGCTGGAAGGTGAACCCCAGTCTCAAGTCTTTTGCAGACTCTTACAGGTTTTCTTATAAGATTGCCCTCTATTTGGCTCCATCCATCTTCCCATCAACTCTGACCAGCTTCTCTGTCCCTGCTGAAGAAAAGAATCCCCACAACATGATGCTGCCACCATGCAGTGATGTGCAGTGTTAGTTTTCTGCCACACATAGCATTTTGCTTTTAGGCCACAAAGTTCAATTTTGGTCTCATCTGACCAGAGCACCTTCTTCCACCTGTTTGCTGTGTCCCCCACAAGGCTTCTCGCAAACTGCATACAGGACTACTTCTGGATTTCTTGTTGCCACTGTTTTTCATAAAGGCCATATTTGTGGAGTGCACGAGTAATAGTTGTCCTGTGGACAGATTCTCCCACCTGAGCTGTGTATCTCTGCAGCTCCTCTAGAGTTACCATGGGCCTCTTGGCTACTTCTGATTAATGCTCTCCTTGCCCGGCCTGTCAGTTTAGGTGGAAGGCCATGTCTTGGTAGGTTTGCAGTTGTGCCATTCTCTTTCCATTTTCGGATGATGGATTGAACAGTAGACATGTGCACACTGAAATATTTCGTTTTTGTTCGAAAAAAATTTTTTATTTAGTTACTCCCGAATTTTATTTTTATTTCGTTTTTCGTTAAAAATTGCATTCGTCCGAAAATCCAAATTAATTAAGGTTGAATCTGTCATTGAAGGCTTATGGTGTCTGTCGAATGTTCAAAGAAGTTTCAATGGAGCAGCTAAACTGTATGACTCTGTATAGTTTAGCTGCTCCTTTGAATCTTCTTAGAACTTTCGACAGACACCATAAGCCAAAGATTCAACGTTTGTATGTTTTTCGTTGCTTTGTTGAATATTTTGTCGTTCATGTTGAATGTATATAGTTCAAACAGAAAATGGACTGGTGATAGTGATCACTGATCAGACAGGTAACAAGATGGAGTATATAGAATCTCAATCCTATAATATAGAATCTATAATAATAAATCCTCCCCCCCCCCCCCCCACAACACAGGCAGCCTCTGAGGCTATCGCAACACTAGTATCATTATCAAGTCCACAACGCTAACACAATAGCAGATTATTATGAAAAAGTTAAGTTGAACTGTAGCTTGCTTCACTTTTAGTTCTGCCGCTGTGCTTCTGCTTAATTGCTAAATAATTCAGGTTCTCTGACAAACTGACCAGCTAAGATTGACTGTCTTCTGAAATCTCTCTCTATCTATCCATCTATCTATCTATCTATCAACATTCATCATCATTTTTTATTTTACTTCCTCCCCCCACCCAATTCCAGCAGCGATCTTTCTTTCCTCTCTGTCAAATCTTTTCTCTCTATGTAGAATAATCTTGGACTAATAGAGTTAAGGTTAGGCACATTCGACCACAGGTTCTATAGACACAGATTGTTATTTTCAGCCTCATGTCGAATCTCCTATCTATATCGAACTGTTGTTACAACGAAAACTAAAATAAAGCATTTGTATTTTTGTCGGATCTTTTGTTTTTTTCAGTTTCTGCACTTTCGTTATCGTTTGTTAAAACGATAACGAAAATGCATTTGGACGAAAACGAATGAGCATGTCTATTGAACAGTGCTCCGTAAGATGTTCAAAGCCTTGGATATTTTTTTAGAACCTAACCCTGGTTTAAACTTCTCCGCAACTTTTATCTCTGATCTGTCTGGTGTGTCCCTTGGCCTTCATGATGCTGTTTGTTCACTAAGGTTCTCGAACACACCTCCTGAGGGCTTCACAGAACAGCTGTATTTATACTGAGGTTAAATTACACACAGATGGACTCTATTTACTAATTAGGTGACTTCTGAAGACAATCTATGTGTCACTTTGTGCTTGGTCTATCACATAAAATACATTTAAAATTTTTGGTTGTAAAATGACAAAATGTGTAAAATGTCAAGGGGTATAAATACTTTTTCAAGGCACTGTAAGGATGCCTTAAAGTGGGAGGAACCACTGGAATCTTCTACAAAGCATTAGAAATACTTTAAACATCTTAAAGGGCCCTGCAACTTTCCATTATTGTCTGAGCTCAAAGGCATTGTTATAGTGGAATGGAGTAAGCATCGCTTCAGAGGAGGCTGGCGAGGCTTTATCCCTTCAAATACGAGAGCTTTCAGCACCTGGATTCACCTCCCCTGGTGGATGCAGCCCTTAAGAGATTGGCAAAACATAACCTTACCTCCTGAAAAATGCTGTGTCATTCAAAAATTGTTTTGATAGATGAAACAAAACTGAACTTAAGAAGATATGGCTGCAGGGGCAGACTGCGACTCTGTGCTGAAGAGTCCTATGGGGGGGAGCAGCAGTAAGCTCAGCTATACAGGCGCGGAAGCTTGCATTGGCATTTTTTGGGCAAGGCCTTTTTCAAAAAAAAAATTTGCGCTGGTCGGTAACGGACACTTATTTCCACATGTCCATACTGGTTTCTTTCCAAAACTTCCTTAGCTTTGCATTATGGCAGAAGCATCTGCAAATCGCATGCCCTTCATTCGTGCTCTCTACTTCCCCTCAGGTGTTCACCAAGGTCTTGCTTGAAGTAGTTGCTGTAATCAGAAGAGCCATACTCACTATTTTGACAACCTTTTCTCCTTATTCAAGAAAAGGAACTTCTGAATCACACGGACCAGGTTCTTGAAACACTCCAAGAGTTTGGCTGGCTGATGAATCTGGAAAAGAGCTATTTGATGCATAGACAATCCTTGGTATAACTTGTATTTGGAACACGATAGCATTACTGCCAGAGTATATCCCCGTAATCCAATACAGGATTGCCCTGGCCCTTTCTTCCTCCCTCCTGGCTGCACAGTGCATAAGCACCCATGATGAAGTGGGCACAGTGGAGGATGGCCGCTTTTCAGAGGAGGCTTTTTATCGGGGGACAAGACTCAAGTCACCTTACTTTCCCAGTAAACAAAGATGTCTGTGGTGGCAGTCCCTGTGGAAGAATCTATTCAACTGACATTTATTTGTACCTAGCTCATGGCCACAGCTGACGCAGGGGCTGGGGTGCCTACTGCCAGTCAGAAGGGGCTTAGGGTCACTTGAACTTTCCTGCTCAGAGAATCGTCTCAAAGGTTCTGGAGCTAAGGGCAGCCTTCTGCTCTCTTCTTGCCTTTCATCACCTCATAAAGGGTGCATCTGTCGTGCTGAGGCTAGACAATACCACCATATTCTCCTCCTATATCAAGAGATGGGGGGGGGGTGTATCTTGCAGTCCGAGTTTTCTGGGAGAGGTGGAACTGATCATGTCACGGGCGCAGAAGAACCTCCCCAACATGTCTACATTCTGGGAGTTCAGAACTCCTAAGCGGATTTCCTGTCGCGCTCATGGATAATCAACAATGAGTGGTTGCTTCACCTAGATTTCCTCATGTGGATCCTCTCCCTGGGAGTCTTTTTTTTATATGCTGTGAAGAGTGGGAAGGGGCAGGCGCAGGAGGCTAGTACTATTAACTTGTTTACTCAAACTAGTGCTTTGGTTAAACCATTTTAGTTTGGTAAACAAGAGTTAATAGTACTGGCCTCCTGCTCCCGCCCCCTCCTACTCTTCACACCATATGAAGATTTTTCCTTTGGCCAATCTTCTTCCTATGGTTTGATAAAGGGGCAGTTCTGTCGCCCTAAAACATGTAGCCATGCCCCCTCCACTTCCTGTCACAATAACCCAGCCAAGAGAGGTGCTGTTTGGAGCTGCAGCCATCTTGCTACACCTGGAAGCCACTGCTGCCTATGTTCAAATCTGAAGCCTGACAGCTGTTCTTTCAAGAACGCTGCTTCAGCCAGCCACTTGCCTGCAGAGCGCTACAGACTCAGTGATCTTATGGAGGTCTATATGGGTTTGACAAGCCTTGATCCACTTATAACTAGTGAGTGCATTTTATTGTCTTTTATTCTTTTTAATAAATCTCTACACCTAGATGGAAGCGCCTTCTTGTCTTTGTTTTTTATATGTGCATTTGGATCTCAAGACCTAATCTGAGAGGAGCTGCATCCACTTCAGCTGGTGTTCCCTACCATTCTACTGGCCACCTTTTTTTTTTTTATACCCTATTAAATGGGGTCTAGTCAGCGCAATGGCTTATTTAATTTTCTTGGGTCAAATCCCTGTCCAGTGTTTTTTTTTTTTTTTTTTTTATATAAAATTATTATTTTTTTTTTTATGCCATCTGTGTTATATTGGGGATATTTCTGTCTCATAGCCAAAACAGGAAGTCAGATTAAATCACTCCAAAGTGAGGGAATCACTGTTTCTCACCAGGGTTAATTGAACTAGTGTCCCCATTGGAAGATTTTCCATCTGTTCTTGGTCTGGTGACAACCCAAAATTGAGGACTAACTGAGACAAATCTTCAAAAAGGGGACAAAGACAGCAATTTAAACCTGACAGGTGTTCTAATCCCTCTTAATTCTGTTCAAAACATTTACACCCCGTTCACACTTGTGTGACTTGTCATGTGACTTTGGACGTCAATGCCACATGACAAGCTGTACCCTATGTTTTCCAATGATAACCATTTTATATATGTGCAACTTAAAGTAGTTCATGCACTACTTTGGTCTAACTTTCATGCATCTTGAGGCCCATAGACTTTAATGTTAACACTCAAAAGTTGCATGAACGTCTTACCTGAATGTTTTACATGCAACAGTAGTTCAGTCGAACAAGTGTGAATTGAGCCTTATACCTGTAAAAACCCAAACAAATAAGAACATTTTATTAAGTAAGAAATATATTTTAAACCTGTTTTATTTCTGGAAAAATGAATCCATGAACAAACATTATAGTCGTATGTAGTAAATCATTAAAAAAGAGGAAATCTAAAGAATTTTATACAGTTATTCCAAAACAATTTTAGAATGTTTGTTTGTTTTTTAAGGGTCATAAAGCATACATTTTATTGCAATAACACTGTGTAAAATTTCAACTAAGAACTTTGTTAAATAGCAGTTGTTACTGCCCATAGAGAGGTGAACGACTCCCTCTAGTATATAAAAGCTTTGTGTCAGTTTTTTACTTTCCAAAAAGACATTTGTATTTCTCTCCTTATTGGGTTCATCCAAGAATGTAATCCAAAGGTCAGAAAGTGATGTTTTATCTTTTATATGCGATCACCTTAGTCTTGTAAGATGCCTTTGTTAATACTAGGACTCTGAGAGGTAAGGTTTAAATGATTAAACCACCCACATTTAGATTTTGGGTATTTCCAAGGCGATCCACTTGAATATCCATTTTTTTTCATGCAAGGGATATTGTCTGTATTTGGAAACTTTTTGATGATGGGACCCAAGTACCCTCTGAAGCCAAACTGAGAAGACAAAAGACCAGAGTATTAATATATCGGTTGCATTAATATACTTCAGGGAAAGCCAATGACCTCTGAAGAAAAGAATGGAAATGCTTGTACATTTGCATATTAAATGCTAGAGACCCACATCTGGATGACTGCATTTAGGCCCCTTTCACACCGGGGCGTTTTTCATGCGGTGCAGCGCTAAAAATAGCGCCTGTTCACCGCATGAAAAAATCCGGCCCCTTTAACTCCAGTGTGAAAGCCGGCGGGCTTTTACACTGGAGCGGTGCGCTAGCAGGATGACAAAAAAAGTCCTGCTAGCAGCATCTTTGGAGCGGGATAGGAGCGGTGTGTTCACCGCTCCTATACCGCTCCTTCCCATTGATTAGAATGGGAGACCGCGGCAATACCGCCGCAAAGCGCCGCTACGGCGGCGCTCTGCGGGGGGTGTTTAACCCTTTTTCGGCTGCTCGCGGGGGGTAAAACCGCACCGCGAGCGGCCGAAAACCGCGGTGAAAACGACGGTAAAGCAGCGCTAAATATAGCGATGCTTTACCGTCACCGCGGCTCCCCGCCCCAGTGTGAAAGGGGCCTTAGGGTATTGGGAATAGGAAAAATTTGAAGAAAAAATATAAGGGAATTTAACAAAGTGTATGCTTCTCTTAAAGTGGTTGTAAACCCTTTTTGGATAGGGGGTTAAGGGAGGGTTATAACCCCCCCCCCCTTTTTTTTTTTTTGGACGGATTTCCCTTCATTTACTGCCCTATAGCCAAGATGGAAGGTGAAGGGAAATCCCTTCAAAGTTGGAGAATCCTTGGTTGTCATCAGGGTCACTAGAACTAGTGTTCCCAATGTAAGATTTCCCTATCTATTTCCCCATCCTTTTACCGTATGTTCTATTTCAGCAATAACCGTAAATAGGACAAATAAAGAGCGTAGTAATAAAAACCTGATGGTATGATCCCTCTCCCTCAAAAACGACATAAAAAAATTGCCTTTAGTTGTACGTTAACCTACTAAAGAAACTGTGTGTATGTATGTATGTATATATATATATATATATATATATATATATATATATATATATATATATATACACAAATATATAGCGTTCTATAGTTATGTTCCGATAAGTAAAATAAAGTTGAACACAGTGACATTTGACTAAAAGGATTTTATGACATCGGAAAGCTTGAACTACATCTGCTTGTTCTTGCAAAGTTGACGCAGCTGTTAGTCACAGGCCTGACTGCAAGGTTTCACAACTCAGGGCTTTGTTATCACTAGAAAACAGGTTTGTTCAATACAAAGGCAGACGTTTTGGCTTGCATTCAGACAAACACAAAAGGCTTGTTGTACCTGCTAGCCTGTGGGACTCTACACATGAATACCTGTTGCAGTTCTGAATATATGGCTTATGCCACTCAGCCGAAAGCACAAAGGCAGTTGAACCGTTTGCTTTTGGGTGTGTGTTCCCATGCACAATTCTGTATTAATGGTGTCGGAACTCAAGCAGATGTCTGCTAGAAGTACTGGTAGACTGATCCATCTAGTTTTTATTTATTCAAATCAAGGTGAACAAGACTGCAGGACTCAAGCCTACAGTTGCTTCTAATTTTTAGGTGTGTTCACTTGGAAATATATTAAATATTACATTTCCACATAGTCATTCCCCTCTGAAAACAACTTTGTTTTAAATAAGGAATAATAGTCTATTGACTAAATGATGCTGTACTGGCAAAAATTGACATTTTACTTGTGTTTTACAACTGAGAAAATAAATTATAATAATTTTACAAGTGACCTTTAGAAAAAGTCCCGTCATGTTCATACATTGTATATGTGCTGTATTCAGATAATAGGCCAACGTTGTGGCTTCTGTATAATTGAGAACCCCAAGGACCTCCTATTGTATACTAACATTTCGGTATTAAGATTCATATTGTGTTAACTACCATAACCGGCTTCTCTTATGAAAAGTTGGGTTTCAATGTGTAATCTTGTATCATAAGCCAGTGGAAGGATTTTTAGCAGATTCATCCATAAGTGAGTCTCCAGCTCATGGACAACCAAAGCCTATAAAACTATTGTAGAGGGTTTAATTTGAGTTTTAAAATACATGCTTATGTTATGTACTAGGCAAAATAAAGTCAAGGAATCCTAACCGCTAACCAGGTCTGGGGTCTCCACTGCTGTAATAGCACAATACTGACTGAAAGTTGAAATATTGAAAATTTAAATTCACTGCCTAGCCTTTCCCTTCCTTTTGTAAGTAGTCATGGGAGACTGATAGCTAAAAGTACTAACTTCTGACTTCAAAAAGTTTCTGTTACAGAAGGAGCTTCCTTATTGAAGCCTAAGTGCAGCCAAAATTACAAACAGAAAAATCAGCACAAGGGACATAACTTAAGGTCAGTAGGACGTTTGGCTTGCGCTGGTTCCTCTTCTGTTAGTAAAAATCTTCCTCCATCCTCTCCCTCTACCCTTGCCAATGTAATCTTCCAGTGCAGTAGAGGTTAATGCAACAAATGGGCTGGCTCAGGTTCTTAAGACAGCCTGACTATGCCCACCCTTTCTGCCCAGCTGTTCCATGCATAAGAGCCATACTATATATTGTCTATGAATGGAACAGGCATCAATCATCGCCCACTCTCCATACTTGGATGCTGTTTAATTTATAGAAGTTGTAGTACAGATCCTGTGTATGGGGCAGCTGGACAAGAAGGATGGGCATAGTCAGGCACTCATGATGAGAGCCTATGACAGCTCAATAGTCTTGACTGCAAGTTATGTACCTTGTGCTGATTTTTATGTTTGCGATTTTTGGTGCACTTAGGCTTTAAATGGAGTCCTTAATTGTCATAATCCACAGCAACCAATCAGAATTTTTTTTTTTTTGCACAGGTCCAACTTTAGTAGTGCATTTTTTATTGGTTTCTTAGTGACATCGTACCTAAACACTTGTAGCCTCCACGGCCACCTGTCTCCAATATTGCCAGCAACACCAAAAAAAAAGCTCTATTGGATGTAAAGTTTATACTTTGCTGGAGATTGGAATAGGAAAACCTGAAGCAGCTCTTTTTGATAGGCCTTACCACAAAGCTTAACCTGGAATTGTAGGCAACCAGCTCTTTTTAAAGAGTTAAAAAAAAAAATGATGGTTGGGCCCCTTATTGGTTTTGAGTCCTAAAGGTGAAAGGCTTGTTATAAATGTTGATGCTAAAGTCATTGGGTGAACACTTCTATTTCTAGAGTTCAGCTCTAAAAAAAAAAAAAAAAAAAAAAAATCCTTAAGGTCTTCCAGCTGAAACGGCAGGATTGTGTTGTTGTTTTTTTTTTTTTTTTTTTAATTTTAAACTACAGTGGTTTTTATAGCTTTCTATATATCCTAGGATGTTTCTTTAAATTAAACCGCTATTGTAAGAAATACATGGGTTGCGATAGTGGACTACAATCTAAAAATAGAAATTCTATTTCTATTTTTATAGTGTACATATGATTGAAATGCAAGAACTTTTAACATGTACTACTCCTTCTGAAGTACACGTTTGTTACCCTGGGGTGGGGAGCAAAGACTCTCTAGACCGTAGCACTGTGATTAAAACATATTGTGTATGCTCAATGACTTTGGATATATGCACACAATGGCTTCAGCATGTAGTCTTATAACTCACCCCCTTGCATACTGTTTAGCATGGCACTCTACATATGCTTCAACCTTTTTGCTATTAAGCGTACTCTGTTTTTTTTAATTGCCCTGTCATTAATTAGCCTATGAAAGCAGGCCTAGAGTGCTGTCCCATACCACCAACACTCCTCTTCTAAGAAATAAGGATAGAAGAAAAGGAGGTTGTCTGGCATGGCAGGAAGTGAAAAGGCAAATGGAACTAAATGAAAAGCCACATTGTTTTACCTCCATCAAAATTAAATTCAGCACCTGATCAGCAGACTCGGCCAGTGGCTGAGAGCACTGACCGGTGTGTTTTGCCGGAGGGGGGGGGCATCCTCCTGTCGGAACACAATAGCTCAGCGGGGGGTAATCGCTGTACAAACATTGCGCAGTAAGCAGGTTAGTTAAAAGGTCTGCCGGTCGGCATCTGGTGTGTTCTACCTTGAAATTGAATCGGGACTTTATACTGTCTATATTCTCATATTGGTGGTTTACTCCTTGCACATTTCTGTTGGCTTTTGTTGAAGGGGCATGACTAAAAATGGTCTGCTGCCCGCCTTCTGATCAGCGCTCTCAGTGCTTACTGGTGAGTTCTGGTGGAGGGGCAATCCCCCCCCCCCACGTCAGATCAAAGTAGCTCATCGCTGTACTAACATCGCATACTACAGCGGGTCCTTCCAAGGTGTCAGGTTTTTTTTTTTTCGTTCAGCCCGCTGGGTTGAACTAAGGAAAAAAAAAAACTAGTAGTGTGTACCAGGCGTTAGTGCTGAAACATGCTTGTTTTGTACTTGATAGACATTAAGAAAAAAAGACAATGTCTCTATAGCTTTTTGCTTTTCTGTACAGGTGTGTTTTAAAACTGAAAACTGAAAGAAGAAAATATAAATGTTGTTTGTAGAGCTAAATGTGACTTGCCTGTGCTCCAGTTCTCATGACCTATCATTTAAAAAATCGCGAAGTAGAAAGAAAATTGTGAGTCACCAGATCTCCGTTGTATACCCTTCTTTTTTTTTTTTTTTACTTTTACCTACAGGTAAGTCTATAATAAGGCTTACCTATAGGTAAAATTATTATCTCCTAAACCTGTACAGCGCATCCCCTAAACCTGTACCTGTGCGGCGAATGCGCTGTGAAGGCCGGCTGAAGGTCCGGCAGATGCTGCCGGACCTTGCCGGGAACAGGACTCCCGTGAGCATACCCGGAAGAAACGCAGAAGGATGTCAGCTCCCTCGGCGTGGACCGGGATCAGATGTCGAGGCCTCGTTCTAAGGTGGGTATTTCATAATGAGCTAGTATGAGCCGCATACTAGCTCATTATGCCTTTTGCCTTGCAGGTTTTTTGTTTTAAAATAAATAAATAAAAAAATCATCTGTCTGGGTATACAACCGCTTTAAAGCAGTAGGTGTTCTCAGTCAGACAAGCAATATAGAGGGAATGATTTCCCTTGGGCAGCTCTTCTAGTAGTGATGGCTGAAGGTTGGCGCCTTGTTCAAGTAGGGATTGTGCATGCAAGGAGGAAAGTGTCAAAAGTAGAAGGTATAGAGGCCAGATTCAATTTTACTAAGTGTGTACTGAACTGACATTAACTGTAGAGCTCCTGATGGGTGAATAGTATGATCTCTCCAGATGTCAGTTTAAACCTTGACTGCCATGTGGAGCGATCATACTAATTACCCTTCAGGATCCTTCTAATTTTATCAGCTCAGTACTGACTTGTTACTGTAGAGTCCAGATTGAAATTGAATCTGGACTTTATATATTCTGCTTTTGGCGCTTTCCTCCTTTCACGCTGTCCCTGTCCATTCTTAAATTTATACAGTAAACATTTCCATCCTCCATTTACCATTTGGATATTTTGCCTGTGTTTT
This sequence comes from Lithobates sylvaticus, assembly GCA_028564925.1. Classification (NCBI taxonomy): domain Eukaryota; kingdom Metazoa; phylum Chordata; class Amphibia; order Anura; family Ranidae; genus Lithobates; species Lithobates sylvaticus. The sequence goes on from CM053028.1 coordinate 130,777,070, forward strand.
TCTAAAGCCTCCTGTAGACTCCAGATGATTGTCAATTTTGCAGGTACAATCTGACTTATTTCAGATCAAAAACTCTGCAAAATGTTCAAGGGTAACTACTTCATCTTGAAAAATAAGGTGGTGTAAATTAATGTCATAATTTTTCTGAAGTGAGGCTAGGTTCACATCTATGCAGGTTGCGGTTGATACCCATTTCCATCTTTTTTTTTTTTTTTTTTGTTTTTGATGCATTTTCCATTGTTTTTTTTTTTTTGGCTAATAGGAAAGTATGACAGTTCTGTTCATGTAGTGTGACTTTGAAGAGATTTTAATGTGACTTTACACTCTCTGGCACTCAGGTAGCATCAAAGTCGCTTTACAGTAGCATCAAAGTAGTGCAGGAATCTTTATGTCCAAAGTCGCATGTTTGGGTTAAGGGCTGGGGTTAGAGTTGGGTTAGCATTCTAACCCTAACAGTTACTGCTAACCCTAAATAATTCTTACCCTAGCCCTTAACCCTAAGGCTACTTTCACACTGGAGCGGTGGGGGCGCTGGCGGTAAAGCGGCACTATATTTAGCGCCGCTTTACCGGCGTTTTAGCGGTGCATTGCGGCCGCTCGTGGGGTGGTTTTACCCCCCGCAAGCGGCCGAAAAAGGGTCAATACCGCCCGCAAACCGCCGATGCAGCGGCGTTTTGCGGGCGGGTTCGGTGCGCTGCCCCATTGTTTCCAATGGTAACAGGCGCTATAGGAGCGGTAAATATACCGCTCCTATAGCGAGCCAAAGGTGCGGCTTGCAGGACATTTTCCAGCGTCCTGCAAGCGCACCGCTTCAGTGTGAAAGCCCTCGGGCTTTCACACTGAAGACACAGCAACAGCTGTTTCGGGTCGGTTTGCAGGCGCTATTATTAGCGCAATAGCGCCTGCAAACCGCCCCAGTGTGAAAGGGTCCTAACACTAACTTTTAACCCTAGCCCTGAATGCTAACCCTAACATGCGACTTTCGACACAGGTTCCTGCACTACCTTGCTGTGACTTTGATGCTACTTAAGTGCCAGAGAGGGTAAAGTCACATCAAAGATAACTAGGAATATGTTACTTGTTTGCTGTATCTTCTACACACACCCTCCACAGCAATAAAGAAGTCTATAGTGCCAGACTATGTATGCGCATGCATCAGGTGAAGAAGAGGAATGTAAACATTGCTGTGGGGCTCAGCAGGTATAGAGAAGAGGGGTGTAATCAGACTACATCTGTTTAGGGAAGTCAAGGGAAAAGGGTAAGGAAACCAACCTTGTTTAAATGTTTCCTCTATCCTTTTAAGTTATGTATTTTTTTTTCTTGGGGCTAATTATGTTTGAGTCCTTGGTCTTTGAACTTTTTTTTTATTTGCTATGAAGGTGGCTTTGAAAATATTATTTAAACCTATTTTAGTTTTCTTTTGAAATTAATGCTTCACCAAGAAGTTATATCTTACAGTATGTGTTGTCCACAGCCTCCAGATTAGGAAAATGGCTAGGATTTGCACAGTCTGTACTGGGATTCATGTTATCCATTCATGTATAGATACTGTGTGTATGACTCCATTTCCAAGTCTTCCTACATAATTTTCTAGCGTGTGTCAAAAAATTCCCCTTAGACTGTTATTGGGAAATTTCTCTGACACATAAACATGAATAAGCTGCAAGAAAACTTTGAGGAAATGATTTGCCTGAGAACTTTGTAGGAACAAGGCCATGGAGGTTGGCCATTTTTACAAACACTCTTCCTCCGTTTTCTCTTTAATCAATGTTATTGGAGTTATTTTCCTAACTAGATCTTTTAAATGTACTCTGATATTTTGTATTATACATTGACTCGTTATATTTTAAATTTTGAAACAAAACTTCTTCTTTCATAAGGTCATTTTTGATCTATACTTGTAACAACATAATTTATTTGATTACAGAATATTAAAGATGGCTGTACACAAAGATGATCGTTCACGATCAATATTGAACCTTGCAAAACACACAGTATTGAATTTAAAATATTATTAAATGGCCATAAATGTACAAATTGTCTAACAGATTTGTATTAAGATCAGTTCTTTGGCACACGTCCATATACTGGTTCAAATTATTGAGAAAATTCCACAATGGTCAATCAGTGCAGCAGGGTCGAAAGTGATTAAGAGCTTTCTGTATTGATAAAAGGGATTTTTATTTGGTTTGATTAGTTAAGTCGTAATGAACTAATTGACTGGTCATATCGGTATTTGTGTGTTTTTTTTTTTCATTTGTGTTTTTTTTTTCTTATAAAAAAAAAAATAGATGGCGATTATATATAATGTATGTGTACCAGTATATCATTTTTATATTCTACATAGGTACTTTTTATTTTTTTTCAGGAAATCCTGGTATGACCGTTCTTCCACACTTATTTGTACAGAATTTTATCAAGTGTTCTTGCTTGCTTGACAATGTTTCTTTCACCCAAGGCTGTTTGAGTAGAATTGTGTCTGGGGTTCTAAAACTACAGCACGTGTGCATCTCAATCCAATTTATTTTGTAAAGCAGCCAGTCGACTTTGAAGTTCTGTGTACAGAATAGCCATGGAGAGAATACAAAACATTCATCAAAGTGAGGAGCACAGCAAACTTTAACGTAGCTTCCAAATTATAATTGTGTGCTGCAGCCAATAAGGGCTTTCCATTGCACAAAATACTGTTTATTATGCCTGCTACAAATGTACTTGCGTGGCACATTTTGTGAGTATTGTGGCCACCTGTGGGCTTCAGTTGAAGGGGCTGTTTGTACAAAATTAACCCAAAACTTTAAAATGAATATATTAAATGTTTTAAATCGACAGCTTTTTTTCATCTAAAACAAAGAACGGCGATTTAAAGAACCAAAAAGCTCTGTCATCGTAATTTTGTCTTTTCCCTTTTAATACACACATATTTGTGTAATATGTGGGTTCATTGTGAGATAAAATAATGCTGTCTAGTAAAATATATTTTTGCTTCTTTTTTCCCATTTTAATTTTTTTTATATATTGCGCATTTAGATTTACAGTAGGACTGTTTACAGAATTTGGCTATTTTGGATTCCACACTTTATAAACTTAAAATCTGCAAAGCTTAGTAGAGCCTTCTTAAAAATAGAGCGCATCTGTATGTCTTTTGTCCTTACTCATTACTCGTGTTAGAGTCATGAGTAGAGCCATGCAAATCATTCCCTCGTATGTGGTTAGGCTTCAGTCCTCAAGCACTACTTCATAGAAGCTATAGACTGCATGACCAGCAAGCCTCGAACAGCTTCATGCAGTTTGGAATAAATGGCTTTATAATATAAGGCTAGTTTGTGTGCTTAAAACCAGGTGTTCTAGATGTACAGTTGTCCTAGGGCAGGGGTGTCCAAACTTTTTTCCAAAGAGAGACAGATTTGATGAAGTGAACATGCGTGAGGGCCGACCATTTTGCCTGACATTCTTTAAACCATTAAAATTCGGTTTAAGTGTGTTTGTTCGAGCACTAATACACTGCCCAACAAGAATTCCCTGTGTGTGAGTAAAGAGATGAGCTCAAGCGTATTATTTGGATATACCGTATTTATTGGCATATAACCCACACCTTCACTGTAAGAGGGAAGTTTCAGGAAAAAAAATATTAAAATTTTAAATAAAGAACTGTGAAGCAAAATAAGGGTCAGTGCCCATCTGCAGACCCCCCAATTGCCAGGAAGGCAGCACCCACCATTGCCAGGAATGCACTCACCATTGCACGAAATGCAGCCCCACCATTTTTAGGAATGCACTCACTACCACAAAAGATTTATATGTTTAGATAACCAGGCAGGCCGTTCAAAACCGAGCCGTGGGCCGCGATTGGCCCATGGGCCAGACTTTGGACATGCCTGGCCTAGGGGCAAAGAGGAATATTTGCATTACTGCTCCTATTCAAAACTGGAAATTATCCCCCTATTTTTGGCCTAGTATTGTTATGGACCTGAGACATGCATAGGGCTTCCATTTTTAAGGAGGCTCTACTGTGCCTCAAAAAGTGCAAAATGTGGCCTTGAAGGGGTGGCTTTCAACATCATATCTAGTAAAGCTTGTGCTTAAACAATTTTGGAGTGTTGGAGACTTCCAAATATATAGGCTTCACTGTGCATTGCAATGGTTCAGTTGGGGGGCTTGTGGCCCACATGATTTATAACCTATCTGGGTAAACTGCCTTACACTATGTAAGCCCACATCAGTTGATCATGGCTGGTAGACTGAACATATTCCTGGAAATGTGGAAAATATTGTTGTTCTTTATGGGTACAATTTTTTTGTTTTGGGCACACCAACCAATCACTTGTGGAATTGGCACCAGAAAAATTACATCTGGTTACTATGGGCAAAGCCTAAACTGTTCTGTAATTCAGTTTTCATGGATAATGCCCAAACCCTCACCCTTCCAGACTGTATTCTTGGCACAGTCACATCTGCATCTGAAGCCTAACAAGAGTGTCTCTATTTTGGAGATTTGTCAAAAGAAAAGATTGCCTTTGGTGAGAAAAGAAACATTTGTGTTAAAGTTGCAAATAAAGTAGGTTATCCCATCTTCTTCCTTTTTTTTTTTTTGCAGGAACTTCTAAAGGTGTGTAAGATCTCACAGGCGTCATGTGTTTGCTGTTTGATGTTCATGTCTTAAGAATTTTGTGGGAATAGCTGCATTTATAATTCTTACACATTTCATATTTCAAATAAGAAAATAGTGCGCAAAGTGTAAAAAACAGAAAGCGATACTTTTTATTTAAAATATTTCAAATAATTTGATGTGGAGGTTATGGTTATTAGACTACAGAACAGAAAACATTTTTTTTTTTATATATATTACAAAACTATAATTGGGGAAAAAAAAGAACATTTTCAAACATTTACAAGAGTTGCATTATGATTAAAACTGTTTTTTTAATTCATAATTTAAAAAAATATAATAAATGTACTAGAATATATAGTATTGTAGTAAGCGTCTTGATTTAAAAAGCGGCATCTACCAATTGGGTATCAAATCCCTGTGCCCATTCAGGGCCCCATACAGTACCTTCCTTTTACTTCCTCACAACTTTAACTGCTAGGAGAAAAAAGCTAGGCCTATGTAATCTCAAAAGGATATGCAGTCAGAGTTTATGCAGGGTTATGGACTCATTTTGTCCCACCCCAGTATGTGACAATGCAGGATCACCTACCAAACATCAAGCTTTCACATGCGCATCCATACCTGGAAGTACCAGGTGTTTTCTTTGCTCCTTGCAGCTGAATAGAATGGTGGTATGAAGGAAAGGGGAGTATAAGATGTTGGGGAGACCAGGTTTCCCAAACCTATTCACACTTATCCATTTCACTCAAATGAATATTAAAGCAATTTTCTTTTTTTTACAGTGAAACAATAAGAGCTCAATTACTTACATTATCACATGCACCTCATCATACTTTTATAGGTTTAAATGGACTCTAACCTGCTACTTTGCTTAAAGCAAACCTACGTTGCCTTACATGGGCAAATCACAGTTTTGCTCATGTCAACAGAAAGTTTTAATAAAGTTGTAAAAAACATAAAAACATTGCAATGATGGTGACTGTAATGTTATAACAGAGGACCATGCTTCAATAGCTTACCAGCTTTTTAAAACGTCTCTAATCCACTGCAGTTTCCTTGCAGGTGATATGCATTGCTGGGAAATGCTTGTACATTCATTTGGAAATTACACTATATGGCCAAACGTTTGTGGACAGTGTGCACACTGACTGTGAAAGGTAGCTACAGTAAAACACACAATACATACATTTTTTTTGACAAGTGCCCCATCCTAGTATTCCTGGGGGAGTGTCCCATCATTGGTGTTTTGGGGGGTGGGTGGAATAGTAGTGCCCCATCATTGTTTTTTCCTGGGAGGGGGAGAAGAGTGCCCCATTGGTGTTCCTGGGAGGGGAATAGTCCCCCATCATTGGTGTTCTTGGGGGGAGGGAATAGTGCCCCACCATTGGTGTTCCTGGGGGGGTAGTGCCCCACCATTGGTGTTCCTGGGGGGGGGGGTAGTGCCCTACTATTGGTGTTCCTGGGGGGGTAGTGCCCTACTATTGGTGTTCCGGGGGGGATAGTGCCCCACTACTGGTGTTCCTGGGGGGGGGATAGTGCCCCACTACTGGTGTTCCTGGGGGGGGGGATAGTGCCCCACTACTGGTGTTCCTGGGAGGGGGATAGTGCCCCACTACTGGTGTTCCTGGGGGGGGATAGTGCCCCACTACTGGTGTTCCTGGGAGGGGGGATAGTGCTCCACCATTGGTGTTGCTGGGAGGGGGGGATAGTGCTCCACCATTGGTGTTGCTGGGGGGGGGGGGGATAGTGCTCCACCATTGGTGTTCCTGGGGGGGGGGGGTAGTGCTCCACCATTGGTGTTCCTGGGGGGGTAGTGCCCCACCATTGGTGTTCCTGGGGGGGGGGATAGTGCCCCACTACTGGTGTTCCTGGGGGGGGGTAGTGCCCCACTACTGGTGTTCCTGGGGGGGGGGGGATAGTGCCCCACTACTGGTGTTCCTGGGAGGGGGATAGTGCCCCACTACTGGTGTTCCTGGGAGGGGGGATAGTGCTCCACCATTGGTGTTGCTGGGAGGGGGGGGATAGTGCTCCACCATTGGTGTTGCTGGGAGGGGGGGGATAGTGCTCCACCATTGGTGTTGCTGGGAGGGGGGGATAGTGCTCCACCATTGGTGTTCCTGGGGGGGTAGTGCCCCATCATTGGTGTTCCTGGGGGGGGGGGGGGGGAATAGTGCCCCATCATTGGTGTCAGTTTGAGGAATACACAGACCTCTCCCTCCCACACTCTGGTCTGGAGCCACCACCACTCCTTCCCACACTCCGGTCCGGTTCCTCCAGCCCCCTTTGGTCCGCTCCTTGCCGTCTGGTTATTTTGTCCAACAAAACTCCCTTTCTATCGCAACTACCCTCTGGTCCAGTTCCTCTCCCACATGCCTCTCTTCCAAACTCCCTCCGAACCTACTCCCTCTAACGCTTGGTCTCCAAACTAGCCAACGGTCCCCTCTCCCATTCAGGGCCAGCCCCCTCACTGCATTGTCAGTAATGAATGAGGAATTTACTTGAATAGTTATGTTGTGATGCAGTTTGAGTGTAACACTCCGTTTTGTCATTTATTATTTTAAATAAACGGAAAAAAAAATTTTTGGGATGATTTTATCCGATTAATCGAAAAATAATCGGCCGATTAATCGATTATGAAAATAATCGTTAGTTGCAGCCCTACTGTTAATGCTACGGCATGCAAAGACATTTTAGACAATTGTGTTCTTCAAAACACAATTATGTTGCTCCAAAAACAATAATGGGTCTTGAAATGCTCTTCTGGCTAAATGGGCACATAGTCCCACAGATACTCTCCAAGATCTTGTGAAAAGCCTTCCCAGAATAGTGAAGGTTGTTAGACACAAAGGGATGGGGTGTGGGGGGCCCTCATATTATTGCCCATGATTTTGGAGAGGAATGTCCAAGAAAGCTCATATAGGTGTGATAACCAGATGTCCAATAATTTTTTGTCTATATAGTGTATGCCTTGGGAACAAAACTGGGGATTTTTTTTTTCAGCACCTTATACCTGCTGCTGGGATTCAGAGTGGAAACAAGAGCAGGTGACATAAACAGCTTTTCCAGTCCGTAGCATTTCACTTTAACCACTTGCCCACCGCGTCACGCAGATATACTGCTGCACAATGACTCTCCTTGGCGAAATCCCATATGGGTACGTCCTACCCTTTTTCGGCCCCTGCACGGCATGGGACCCGCTGCACGTGGCCGGCGGGCACGATCGCGTGCACAAGCGCCAGAACGGGGGTTTGTGTGTGTAAACGCACAAATCCCTGTGCTCTCAGAGCAGAGGAGCCATATCATTTGTTCCTACTAAGTAGGAAAAACGATATGACATTTACACAGTAATCTGTTCATTTTGCGAGCACTGATCGCTGTATAAATGTCAACGGTCCCAAAAAAGTGTCAAAAGTATCCGATCTGTCCGTCGCAATACCGGTAAAAATCACAGATCATCGCCATTACTAGTAAAAAAAATAATAATAATAATGCCATAAATATGCCAAAAAATCTTAACCATAGTTTGCAAACGCTATAATTTTTGTGCAAACTAATCAATATACGCTTATTTTATTTTTAATTTTTTTATTTTTTTTAAATTGTCGCTCCTTTTTTTTTTTTTTTTTTTTTTTTGTTTTGGTGGTATTTGATAAAAAAAAAAAGCTCTATTTGTGGGAAAAAAAGTACGCAAATTGAATTTGGGTACAGCATCGGACGACTGCTCAGTTGTCAGTTAAAGTGATGCAGTGCCAAATTGTAAAAAGTGCTCTGGTCAGGAAGGGGGTAAAATATTGTGCTGAACTGGACTGTGGTGTTTTGTGTGACCATTAATTCATGATATATAAAAAAAAATGAAAAAAAAAATGGGGGGTATGTGGCGCTAACCCCTAAATAATGTCTAAAATCTCCTATAGGATTATCCAAAGGATGGGTTACCTTCAGGTATTATGGGGTTAAACATACATAAAAATATGTGAACAGCAAAAATACATACATAAAATGTCATAAAATTTGCGGTCTCGGACGAAAACCGGAAGTAAACAATAGGTACCTGACTTCCTTCCTCACGCATATCATCACCGCTCACGTGACTTTGTCAAAGGGTGGCGTTTGACAAAGTCACGTGAGCGGTGACGATACGCGTGTGGGAGGAAGTCAGGTGCCTATTGTTTACTTACGGTTTTCGGCCGAGACCGGAAGTCCATCCATGCTGAGCGGTGATATGTTTGCTTAAATGTAAGTGGTTATTTTTCATTAAAAAATTACTTTTACACTACTGCACATTGGAGCGCCTTTGTCTTTACCCTTTACCCCATATACCAACCTGTGCTGGGAGTGATTGCTGTTCTCTGGAGTGCCGTTTGGACATATTAAGGGGACTGGATTAAGAGGCAGGAGGAACCATCGAAAACGCTAGGAAAGCGAGGGTTAACCAGGATACCTACCGGGATTACCAGGATCACCACCCAGAGGGTCTAGGCTTTACTAGGCCTGTTGGGGCCATTGCTAGAGGTGAGAGGCTGGGGGAAACAGTGGGGAGCACCCCTGAAAACGCCACGGAGCACGTTTTTTCTCCATCTGCATGGGATTTCACTGAACTTTGTTGTATTTAGCCATTTGGAACTTTCTTCTGCTTTGCAGTTACCCTGAAGTTCATTACCATTAACGTACTGTGTGGGTACCTTTTACCCTTGTCGCTGCTTTGGTGCAAATCCTCACTACAAGCTGGGAGTTGTAGTGCACCACGGTTTATCTCTGTTTTGGATTTTTTGCAGCCTTTTACTGGATTAGATATGTTTATTTTCTCATAGTGATCTAGTCCATTATTTTTTTACAGTCACTTAGTTGTATTATTTGGATTTTGAAGCACTTTTTTTCGTATATTTTATTCGTATATTTCTTCGCACGTGACCATTGGCTGGTCCTATATTTTCACGTTCTTCGCACGTTGCACTGTGCACTTTAGATTCATTTCAGTATTGATCCACAGAAGGCATTTCCTTCTTCTTACTGTTTTTTATACTTCACATCACATGTTATTGGAAGTCTTATCGAATTATTTTAATCATCATCAATGATTGATTTTATTATAGCATGTTTCTAACAACCACGTTTATTGGTTATTATTGCACTCACTCACTATTTTATCCACTATTTTATTGAAATCATATGAAATTTTATGACATTTTATGTATGTATTTTTGCTGTTCACATATATTTGTCGGTTTAACCCTATAATACCTGAAGGTAACCCATTCTTTGGATAATCCTATAAGAGATTTTAGACATTATTTATTTAGGGGTTAGCGCCACATATCCCCCATTTTTTTTTTTTCCTATTTCAGTGTGAGATCACTTATATGTTGGCTGCTCTCCCCATATATTTGTTAACCATAGTTTCACCTTGGTTGAGTGCACTAGTTACCCCCTTTTATTTTAATTCATGATATATGCCATTTGATATATGGTGAATTGGTAAATACTTTTTTTTCTACTTTTTCGCCATTCTAGTAGGCTTAATTGTATTTTTTAAATTATTATAATTACATTTTTTTTTACCATGGTGGATCTCCAGTTCCTACGTGTATGTTGTCTCTCCTACTTTGCTTATTGTACTAGTTTTAATTTCCATATCTGTGTATATGCGTCTCTTCCGGTGACTCTCCAATAGCAGTAATTGCAGATTTCTGTTGCCACAGAACACTGGCAGCATATACACTACGGTACATGATATAATGAGTGGACATTGTTAGTCTGCCCGCTAGTAACCAACAACATGCGGCGGCGACAACTTTTTTACTCTGTAGCCGGTGTTCTGTCAAAACAGCCAAGTTTTGGAAATCTGCAATTACCACTGCTGGAGAGTGACCGGAAGTGAAGATTTTGATGAGTTGGCTCTTTTGACAGACGGGCACAGACAGCAAAAGAAAACTGACTGTTCTAATCCCTCTTTACTCTATACAAAACAAAACAAAAAAAGCTTTTCCTTTGCTTATATATTAAAAGAAGTGACAGTGTATTCTATACATTGAGGCTCATTAAAGAATATGTTAACATTTCATATTCCTGCTGTACAATGTACTATATGAAAAACAATCCTGTTCTCTTTGTATAAAATACCTCATGTTCCTGCCAGTCCCCTCTATTCCTATTAAAAACCGAACCCACTCGGAATGAGAGCACAGCATGGTCAGTTTTCTGGCGGTGCTAGGAACTGCTTTCCTCCAGTGATCAGACTTGTGCTGACACACCTCCCCCCACAGCTATTCAGTGGGAAGACCAGTGTACTGCTGTTTCTCCTCCCCCCATCCTAGTGCCTTACACAGCTGAGAACAGGGGGTGTGTGTGATCACTAAAAATGGGGAAAAAACATAAAAAAAAAAAAAAAAAAAAAAATATATAAAAAAAATATAAATAAAAATATATATATATATATATATATATATATATATATATATATATATATATATATATATATATATATATATATTTTGCCTTTCATTTCTATTTGAAACTGAATAGGTTGTTTTACAAGGTGAGGGTTCACATGTACTACCTTTTTTTAAAGTGGAGGGCCACCCTAAAAAACTAAATTTACATTACATTTTTTTTTTTTTTTTTTTAAAAACTACCAGAAATGCTTGTTGCTAGGCCGATCGTCCTAATCTGCCTCTTCCTACTTCACGGTGAACTTTAGTATTCTCTCCTCCTCGCGTTTGTCTTCTGGGGGATGGGGTGCAGTGTGTTCTGGGAACTGTGTGTGTCCCATAACACAGCGCGCCCCATTCACAAAGCGCTGTGCGACTCGCGAATTAGCAGTAGGAAACGGGCAGTGAAGCCGCAAGGCTCCTTTGCCTGTTTCCCTTAGATAGAATGGCGATGCCAGGACCCGAGGGCCGAGTCGGCCTCGGGCGGCCGACATTGCGGGCGCCCTGGACAGGTAAGTGCTTATTAAAAGTCAACAGCTACAGTGTTTGTAGCTGCTGACTTTTAAAAAAAAATTCTTCAGCTGGCCCTCTCCTTTAAGGAAATGCAATACACCAATGCATGAAAAAAGGAAAAAACTACAATAATAACTTCGATATGCACACATTGAAAATACTCCATGGGATTATAGCTGTAGCCTTGGCATAGCTTGGAAGAGAAATTTGCACATCGTATGAAATATTTCATATACATAAATCCTGCAAAACCTTCACTATGGTATTGTATTGGTATAATACTTTGTCCTATTTTCCCCTTCATTACTGATGTCTATTTGGAGTTAATAAGAACAAATACAAAAATGTATACTTTTTTAAATGGACCTAATTGCATTCAAATGTTTTTTGTTTTCCAGCAGGGAAGTCCAATGGATCCAGTGGTAATGAAAAGGCCTCCACTTTATGGAATAGGGAATAGTCCCTACTCTCAGACACAGCAAAGCAGTCCTTATCCTGGCCAAGCATATGGCCCTCCAGGACCACAAAGATATCCAATAGGAATACAGGGACGGACCCATAGTGGCATGGCAGGAATGCAGTATCCACAGCAGCAGGTTTGTGCTTTTAGTTGGATAAAATCAGTTTTATGTTGAAAGCTATGTAGTACATTTTGGCTTTTCATTATTATTGTGCAATGGGCAATAATGTGTAAATGTAATGAGCCCTAGCCGCCGTTATTTCAATTTACTGTAATCATTGACGTATTACATGTTGCCATGGGTTAGCGCACTTTCTGAATTGTAGTTTGAACTAGCTTACTGTCTAAAAAATTACATGAAAAAAATATGTGCTTTATGGTCATTGTTTTGTATAGCCATTTTATTGGCAATTATTATCTTATAGAAATGTTTGGGTTATTGTAGGCCTTCCAGTCTCCCCTGGGTCTGATGTGCTTTTGGGAACACAGTACTTGTTTAAATGTGTGGTTATCAATTTTAGTTTCATGTTAAAGTAGAACTACAGGCAAAACTTTTTTTTTTTCCCATTTTGGATAGAGCAACCCCTGTCAGATTTTATTTTTATTTTTTTTGTTTTGCTTTTTTTTTTTTTTGTCCCATTGTGGAGATTTCCCTTCACTTCTGTCCCATAACCAAAACGGGAAGTGAGGAAATCCCTGCAAATTAAGGGAATCCCTTAAGGACCCCCAGGTCACCAGAACTAGTGTCCATAGTGGAAGATTTCTCCTCCTATTACCTTTCTGGGGACAACCAAAAATTTGGGATTATCTTTTACTTTACATAAGAATGGTAAAACGGTAAATGGGACAAATAGCGAGGGTGAATTTTCCCAACAGGGGCACAAACATCAAGAAAAACTCTCAGGTATTTGAATCCATCTCCACTCTGTCCAAAACCAAAAAAGGTGGTTTGACTTTAGTTGTACTTTAAAGCGGTTGTATACCTTTTCAGACCTGCAAGGGAAAAAGCATAATGAGAACGAGCCCCCGACATCTCGCCCAATCCACGCCGAGGGAGCTGACATGTTCCCTTAGCGTGTCTTCTGGGTATTGCGGCTCCGGAGCCACGATATTGTCACTCCCGCGCATGCAGGAGTCTGGTGGCTGCCGGGTTTTCAGACAAGAATCCCCTGTGCGCCGCTGCAGTCAGCGGCTCATTGCGAGGGGAATATCTCCTAAACTATACAGGTTTAGGAGATAGTGTTTTTTTTAACCTACTGGTAAGCCTTATTATAGGCTTACCTGTAGGTAAAAGTAAAAAAAAAAAACACTATACAACCGCTTTAAGCTGGAAAACCTTTGAGTTCTAAAAGTAGAGCTGCACAATTAGGCGTTATAAAATCACAATCTCATTTCAACCCCCCTCACAATCCTAATAAGCCATTTAGGCCATTCTATGTAAGGGAGGTAGTCAGTTTAACCACTTAAAGACTAAACCTTTTTCTTACAAGTTAAAATAAGTATTTTTTGCTAGAAAATTACTTGTAACCCTATATATATATATATATATATATATATATATATATATATATATATATATATATATATATATATATATATATATATATACACACACACACACACACACACACACACACACACACACACACACACACACACACACACACACACACACACACACACACACACACACACACACACACTTATTATTATTATCATTTTAGCAGAGACCATAGAGAATAAAATGGCGTATGTTGCAATATTTTATGTCGCATTGAATTTGCTCAGCGATCTTTCTTTCAATTCAGTTTTTTGGGAAAAAATACACTTCAATGAATTAAACAAAACTAAACAGTAAAGTTAGCCTGATTTTTTTTTTTTTTTTTGCATAATGTGAAAGATGAAGTTACGCCAATCATGATCTTTATTCTAAGCAAAAAAATTGTGATCCTCATTTTATCCAGAATTGTGCAGCTCTACCTAAAAGTAAATGGTTCCCTGGTACATGTAAAATATAGAACATGTATTTCATTATTCACCCACTATTTTTAAATATTGAAATAGTGCATACGCATGCCATTGCACCTGGCTGAGGTTCTTAGTATGGTGCTAACTGGAAGGCCCTCCAGGCACATACAAGAAGTCTTGAAAACACACAGGCGCTTAATGGTGTCAGATTTGCTTTTTGAAGAATGAGGATTGGGGATGACCTAGCGTTGCTTTAAAGCCACATCATGTTACTTCAAGTGACCCTGTCATGAGTGTCTAAGGGCTGTCTTTGCTGACCCTCTTTTGAAAATGGAAGTTGTCTGGCTGTGTCTAGCTTCAAGACTTTTGAGTCCCAGAACAAGCATGCTGAGCATAAGCCTCAGAATTTCTGGGGTGTCATCATAGACTGTGCTTTGTGAATGACAAAACAGAGATCTTAGGTAGAGACTCAACACTGTAACTGATGTTGTCAGCAGTTCTCTGGAACTACAGCAAAGCATTAGTATCTGGGGAGGCTATGAGAAGCCGTTTTCATGGGTTTGCAAGATTACCCAATAAAAGCACATTGGATGTAAATCAGAAGTGGGGACTGGAGATGTATCGAAAGGATGGTGCCTGATGTAGGGCTTTAAGATCTTAACCATCTCCAGACTGGAGTTGAAGGTTACCTAAAGTCTTCAATAAAGCTGCTCGAACCTTGTAAAAGCCTGCTGTACATGCTGCTTTTATACAAACAATATATAAAAAGATTGAATTTTGACAGTTAGAACAAACATACAAAATTTTAATGGTTTGCACATGCACTCTTTGATATGGTGAGCTTTTAAGCTTTGTACACCCTTCCATTCCACAAAGCAGGGTTAAATCTAATATTGTATCACCTGGATAAAGGGAATACAGCCAAGCCATCAAACCAAATGACTTTTATTTATTATGCTTTTAATTCTTATGCTTCATCTAAATGGCAACCTTTCTTCCACTCAATCATAGTAGTTGCCCTTACTTGGTCCAGTTTTGTGACAGATGTCAGCTGCCCAGCTTCATGTTCATACAAAGCCAAGATGGTTATATGAAATCATTTTTGGTATGGAGTTACAACATGTTAAGTAGATGAGTGTTGAGATTTCCTGTTCATTTGCTAATTGCTGTATAATTGAAAATTATCCATAAGCAGGCAGTGACCTGGCACAGTGATTGGCTGCTGGCCCTTCTCCTTCTTTTCACAGTGCTAATATAATTGGCTGAGCCACACTACAGTTATGATCACTAATATCCAACGAGGGAAAAAATGAATGGCTAATTATAACACCAAATTTCTTTTGAATGGATAAAACCTCTGTCATAGTTACTGTAGCTCGGTGCAAAACTGATGTTTCTAAGCTTTTCCGTATGAGCATAAATGTATAATTATTATCTTATAGTAGTGGTCAGATGTCTGAGCATGTTATAAACAAGATATTATAGTAATTTTGTTAAAAAGTTCTTTTTTTTTTCTCCTCCAGTTGTCATTAATTTCAGTATAATAGTGTGTATGTGCAAGTATTTCTGATACCAGGAATCGGATACAGTAGTAAAATATTTTGATAGCGTACGTTAAGGAAACCAGTAAGCTAAAAAAAATTTGCGTCGCTGAAATCCAGCTTCTGAAGTTGCTAGTTGCCTGGTTGCCATGCTAAACCAATGGCTTCAATGTTGAGTCACTGACGTAGAGCAAGCATGTAGTTCAGTAAGTCAGAGTGAATTCCAGACTTCTAATCTCAAAGTATCAAACACTTATGATAACAACTAGCATATCCAGAAGTGAGGTCAGGATCGGTAGCTTTGTTTAGGTTCCCTTTAACATTGAAATGTGTCCCTCTGCTGATTAGCTTTTACTGCAATATAATTGGTTCCTCTCTGGGTAAGTACGGTAAAAATAATGGAATATTGCATTCCAGATGGCACTATAGGAAGTGCTGATTTGCATGTCTACCTTGTGGTGCATTAGAAAGCATGAGTGTTGTGGTGTTCACCAAACCTTTTGCCAATTCTCTAAAGACTAGCTTTCAAATGCAGCAGTGGCTTAGATTACACACTTCAAATTTACAGCTATGTGGCTGTAGACACTGGAGTACCATGGCACATTCATATACCCAAAAGTGCACTGTCGTCATTGTCAGGAATTCAAGACTAAAGGTATATTTTTCAGGGTACTGTTTTTTTTAGGCATAATTAAGATTTCTACACTTTCCCTAGAACATAGCAAATATTCAGTACAACATGAACAATTTTTGGATGCATCCGTTCATTGACGATTTTTTACTTTTTCGTCATATTCATTATGTTGATCTGATTTTTGTTTTCAGAATTCATTTTGTATCTTCGGCATTAATATGAAACATTTTGCAGTTATTCTGGAAGATTACTATATATTTAATATATTATCGAATTGGACAGATTTGATATTTTAGGATGCTAGCCTAACCCAAATGGCAGGAGCTGATTGGATGATATGGACTGGTATCATGTGCATCCGAATTGGTGAATGTAACAAAGTTCGGATCCATTTGTTACCCACATCTGAATTATTAAACAAATTAGAAAATTTAATTAATTTCCCCATGGGTCCGAACTCCTTTTTGAATCAGGTGCTTTCATCTAAATGAAACAAATGCATTCATTAATTACTTGGTGCCTGTGCTATAGCCGAAAGATGGCTACAGCACAGGCTTAAAATGCCAGGAGGGCGTTCATGGGTGGTGCACTCTGTGATCGCCGATTTCTTGGGACTCAGCTGATCACAGATCGGGTAAAGGGCCAATTGCAGCAGGCCCTTTACCACATGATCAGCTGTCAGCCAATGACAGCTGAATATGGAAATAAACAGAAGCCGGTTAGCGCCTTTTTTTTTTTTTTTTTCCCCCTCAGGCTGTCAGCGTGAAGGAAAGAAGAAAGTCATTAACTGGCTTCTGTTGGAGGGACATTGGTCCCTTTTAGTGCCCACCAGTACTGCTAAACAGTGCCCATCAGTGAAGCCTCATCAGTGCACTACCGTCAAGGAGAAAAATTACCAGTTTGCAAAACTTTACAAAATATGAAAAACTTGTGTGTTTTTTTTTTTTTTTTTTTTTTATAATTTTTTTTTATTTTCAGTCTTTTATCAAAAAATAAACACACTAAAAGAAAGCTCTATGTGAAAAAAATGGCAGCGCAATTGTCATTGAAAGTGCGAAAACAATGAAAGCTGAAAATTGGCCTGGTCAGGAAGGGGGTATAAGTGGCCAGTAAGCAAGTGGTTAATTTCACTTTTTTTTTTTTTTTTGATTCATTGACTTTCATTACTGTATCCATTCGGAGATTCAGATATATCTGAATCTCCAAAAATTGGTTTCTTTTTTTTCTAAAGAAACAAAACTCGCCTTTTGTACTTTTTAGTTCAGTTCTACTCGGAAGTCCATTAACAGATGTGACAAGTGTACCTATTATCTTTTTTATGGGCAGTATGTAAAATTGTTAGGAATCCTGGTGATCATTTCATGTAAAATTGCAGGAAAGATGCGAAAACTAATAGTAAACACTTATACATATTCTTTTTTGAATCCTTGTTCTGTTTTAGAGGGTCATTTTGTTCAATTTATTTTCACTCTTTGGGTAAAGTGGAATTTAACTTTTTTCCCTCAAACATTTGTATTATTGAATAAGCTCAGATAAACCCTGTACTGCTTTAAGGAATAACTATGTAAATACTGCCTTCTAATTCAGCCTTGGTAAATGCAAGTGGCCTGTAGGAAAGTTTTTTTGGCTCAAATCCTGCATAGCATTACTGCATTCTGGAAAGAGGATATTTTGGACTTGGTGGATAGCTTTCCAACTTGGAGATGTTGGACTGTTTCCAAAGAAAGTAATTTACTGTTGGCTTGGCAGGTTATGTACACAAACTTTTGCAAAAAGGTACTATATTAATTTCAGGCTTGAGTTTCTAAAAGAAGGAGCTCACGTTTTTCTATAGTTCCTAATAATCCTAGGGACACACTTTTTTTTTTTTTTTTTTTTTTTTTTTTAAGCTTCATCGTTTGTGCTCTTGAGTTTCCTACTGTGATGACAAGGTAATAAGTTTCCATTGAATGACAATCTAGACAGCAGTGGTTATATTTGTGCCTTACACCATGCTCTACAAATGTCTTTCACGAATAGTAATGTAATGTGTATGTGCTCTTTTTGTGTGATATCCCATGCACTATTTTTGTTTTTTTTATTTTTTTTGCTTTAAATTTTAGTACTAACTTAATGGTTGATAATGTTATTTCTGTTCTGTAATACCTGAAATGCAAACAACTAACCATAAAAAGGTTGTACCTAATGTAAGTATCTTGATCCATTGGCTATTGCTATAAATATTTAATATTGGTTAAAAATCATTGCTTGCAATTGAAAATTGCTTAAAATATGTTGTTTTTTTACCTGGGTATTCCTGGACTTCAAACATAAACAAAATGTAGAAAAAGCAGTAACCATGTTCCAGAATGACAATTGCTAAAGCAAGAAATACAGACAAAACCCTTTTTTTCTTTTTTATACGTGGATAAGATTTTTTTTTGACCTCTAAAAAACAATGTTATGCCCAGATAGAAACCCAATTTAGGGTGCTTGAATTGTATCCTTGCCAACTAAAGTGCAATGCTTTTGAATAAATCGGTAAGCAGCAGAATCATGTATGCAATATGGTAAGAATGTGTGGACATCTGACAATCGCATCTATTTTCAGCTTGTTAAACATCCTATTTCAAAATCATGATTATTAATGTGGAGTCTGCCACCACTTTTGGGAAGAGTTTTGAAGTGCGTTTGTGGGAATTTATGCTCATTTAGCCTAACAGAGCATTTATAAGATCAGGGACTGTATGTGGTCATGAAGACCTTGCTCGTGTTTCAGTTCATCACAAAGGTGTTCAGTAGGGTTGTGGTCAGGGTTCCCTGCAGGCCACTCAAGTTCCCCAACACTGAACTGGTTAAGCCATGTCTTTATGGAGTAAAGAAGAATTCGCTGCCACTAGGTTACCCATGCATCTCAGTTTTATACCTGGAATGTTAAATTCACAGAAAAGTAATTTAAAACAAAATGTGGCAAGGGGTTTTCAGGGGTGATGGTGATGATTGTTCTATCATTTGACTATTTGTCTTTAGTAAATCAACTCCATTGTATACATTAATTGGTACAGTGTTTTGTTGATGCTGGTAAAAGATCTTTCTTTCTTTCTTTCTTTCTTTCTTTTTTCTTTCTTTCTTTCTTTTTCTTTCTTTCTTTCTTTCTTTCTTTTCTTTCTTTCTTTCTTTCTTTCTTTCTTTTTTCTTTCTTTCTTTCTTTCTTTCTTTCTTCATATTAAAGTCTTGTATTTTTTTTGTTTACAAATAACAAACATGTTCTACTTACCTGCTCTATGCAGTGATTTTGCCCAGAGCAGCACAGATTCTCCTTCTCAGGTCCCTCACCACTGCTCCTTGCTCATGCCGAGTGCCCCCACAGTGTGTCCATTCAGACATGGATCTGTGGCTTAGCCCCACCCCCTCTGTCTCCCCTCATTCGCTCACTGGCTTTGATTGTCAGCAGCAGGTGCAAATCGCTGCTGTGTCTCAGCCAGTCAGGAGGGAGAGTCTCAAACAGCCGAGGCTCTCGTACAACATTGCTGGATTGGGCTGGGGGGGCTGTTGCACACAGAATTTTTTTTTTTTTACCATAATGCATATTCAAATGTTTCAATAATGGAATTAGGTAGAGGTGCTACAATCCTATTGAGAATCTGAGGAAATGTGTAAAAAAAATTCTTGTCTCCATACCATAAGAAAAACCTTAACCATAAAGAGAACAATCAAAAAATTTTTCTTCAAACAATGGAACTAGGCTAAATTTGTTCCTACTTGCTCTGCTCCGTTTTCGAAGTTGAGTGATCATTTACATATTTGGTGGTCTTGTCCAAAAGCTTGGATCTTCTGGGAGGAAATCTTTGATTTAGCCTCCAAAATGTTTGAGATAGAAATACCTCCTGACCTAACTATTGCTTTACTCAATTTGAAGCCGGAAAGCTTGACACACACACCCAATTCAAACTTTTCATTCAACTCCTTACGGCTGCGAAGCAAACAATCGCAAAAGCATGGTAGCCGACTAGGATGCATAATTCCATGATTCATGCTAAAATGTCGGCTATAGAAAGAGACCTGATCCCCAAATTCGAAAAATGATGGCACCCATGGGTAAAATTCCATTTACCATCAAACTTCGATGACAAGGTTCTTCTGCAATGGTAGATGATGTATGAATAGACTTAATATATCTCGTGATGGCATTTTGATCGACCCGATGGACTCCCCTCCCCTTCCTTCCCTTCTCTTCTTTTATGGATATCTACCCTCTCCTCTCTTCTTATTTTGAAGCTCCTGATCCCTCAAACTTTAACTTTCTTCCTTAGTTTAGGTATCTTTTTTCTTTTTTTTCAGCCCACTGGCTGAAGAAAAAAAGAAAAAACTTGAACAGATTTTCCCCATCCACACACTTAAGGTGGATGTGGGGAATGCTCCCCACTGCGGCATTGTATTCTGACAGTGGGGAGGCTCCCTCACTGTCAGAATACACAGATCAGCATGCAGCCATTGGCTGCAGCTGCTGGACGAGCAACTTTTATCTGACTGGGTGGTTAAACAAAAGCCGATCGATGGATGCAGTGGCCACATATGGATCAAAATGCAGCCAGTCTCAGCCAAATTTCAAACCATCTATGGCCACCATTACCGGTCCATCATGCAAGGCTTTTGACATGTGACTACACTTAAGAAGCTCACTGGTTCCTGCATTCTTCCTATTCATTTTTGATATTGTACTGCTTATGTAAGGTATCGCAAGTAAAAACCACATATTCGTCTATATGCATCTATTTAGATACAAAGTATTAATCAGTATGTGGTATTCACTTTTTATCTTCCACTTTACATTCTTCAATTAGCTGTGAAGCTCCCGGTAAATCACCGGAATGCATAAAATGTGCTCAAATTAGAATATAATTTAGTCACCTGTGGTGTGATTTTGCTCAGTAAGAGCTACTCTGTTCTAGAGAATGATCCCCTTTGTGTATAGTTAAGATGTTTTTGTTTTTCTGACAAACTCTATAAGTAAATCTCTCGACCTTTAGCCTGATCGTTTATTTGCCAGCAGAGCCGTTTGATACAGTATCTTAACAGTCTGCTTTTACCCAATGGGGAGCATTTTATTCTATGTATTATTGCTGTTGTTGTTTTTATTATTATTGTTGCTATTACAGCTCCCTTTCATTATTCCTAAGTGTTACCTCGTGGAAGGTTTCATTAACTTGCTATACTGGTACAAGCTCTAAAAGGCATAGTAAAATGCGTGTGTAAGAACTTACACCTTACAGAACAAATAAGACAGCAACCTATCTTTATTTTGTTATATGTTTCACCACACAAATCTTTTCTTTGACATCTTAAGAGGGATTAAAGAAAAAAAAAAATAGAATGGGAAAAAATAAAACGTTTCTTTCATCATTCTTTTGGAAATAGTGGAATGAAAAGTGCTTATGAATTCCCAGTGGACTTCTGAAATTGTACGGCTTTGGTGAATGCAGTGCTGAATGGTTTTATTTTTCCATTGTATTTTGGAGTGTTTTGAAACAAAAAAAGTTATCCTTTTGGTTTTATAGTGAGACAGAAAGTAGTACATTTTTTATTTTATTTATTTTTTTATTTGAATATGGGAGTGTGGCGGAAGTGCCTTCATCTCAGTCATATAGAAAAAGGGATACCGTCCTTGTTACGGAACTATTAGAACGGCAACACAGTTGAGTATGCTCCAAAATAGTATATACTTACCTATATGTTTACTTTGTAGAACATCCTTTTATCTCCATAAGAGTGACCCTGAAGAAGATCTAGATCATCTCATTATTCGAAACGTGTCGGAATGTCTCTGTAGCTCATATATAATATGAAGGTTTTGTTCCCACATTTATGCTGTGGCCACTGTGCACTGTTTTAGCCACAATGCTTTTGTGGCTAAAATGAAGTGTTAATTTATAAATTGATGTTGTAATAAAGATTTATACGTTTTATACTATTTTGGAGCATACTTGTCTGTGTTGCCGTTCTCCTTTTTTCTATTTATTTTTTTATTTTTATGTTTACGTTTTCTGTGGAGCTTGGTATAGCTGTTTATTTTTATTTTTTTAAGGGAACCTTGCATAATCCTTCCATCCCCACCCCTTATAAAGAGACTAAGGTAAAGTCTTTAGGGAAAACCAAATCATGAAAAAATGTAATTACCTTGCACTCTTGCCTAGTCATCACTTGCCTAGGTGAGGGTGAAAACACCTGGTTTTCAGCTGGGAATTATGCATCCCATGACCTTATGCTCCTGGAAATCTGGTGTGTGCCCAGTGATGGCAGTGGTGTCTACAGGAAGCTACTGCAAGTGCTTTTTACATTTTTATTTTTTTGTTTTTGTTCCAATTTGTAAAAAATCTTTATACATTGAGGACCGCAGAAAATGGCACCAGCCTGCACACTGCCACAGCATGTAATGAGCTCCTCTTAGTAACAAAAAAGTGGCTTCAGCTTGGTCTCCTACCCATGGGAGAACCTCATTTACAAGTTCACCCACTAGGGGTCTAATCTTAGAGGCCTCTACGTTTTAAGCTTCTACTGGGTGGAACATGTTCACCCATGAGTAGAAGACCGAGCTGAAGCAGTTTTCTGTAGCGGGGAGCTCACTACATGTTGTAGCAGTGTGCGGACTGGTGCCGTTTTGTTGTAGTCCTCGATGTGTCTGACGAGCCAGTAGAGCTGCACGATTAATCGTTAAAGAATCAAGATCACGATTCTACCCCCTCACAATCTTAAAACAGCATTTCCTCTATTCAGTGCAGGGCCATTCTCTGCTAACAGCTTTCCAAAAAAAAAAAAAAAAAAAAAAAAACAGGCAGCCTGCCAAGTTTATCACAACATCGCTTAGGCAGAGATAAAGAGAAACATTGTAACATTTAGTTCTTTTATATCAAAGGGATGAACTTTGGTCTGCAAATGAGGTCAGTTTAACCACTTAAAGGCTAAACCTTTTTCTGACACTTGTTGCTTACAAGTTAAAATCAATATTTTTTGCTAGAATATTACTTAGAACCCCATAACATTAGATATATATTTTTTAGCAGAGACCCTAGAAAATAAAATTGCGGTTGTTGCAATATTTTATGTCACACTGTACTTGCGTAGCGGTCTTTCAAACGCAATTTTTTGGGAAAAAATACACTTTAATGATTTAAAAAACAAAACCGTAAAGTTAGCCCAATTTTTTTGTATAATGTGAAAGATTGTTATACCGCGAAAATCGTGATCTTTATTCCAAGCAAAAAAATCGTGATTTTCGTTTTGGCAAGATTTGTTCAGCTATACGAGCCAGTATTAAACCCAAACAGCACCTGCAAACATTGTCGGCTGGGAGGACAGATGACAGATTGGCACATTCAAGCAGTATCAATTTTTATATTTTTTTTGTATACAGGGGGTTACTCTTATTTTACTCTCTCTCCCCTGCAGGAATATGGCCGTGCTAATTCAAGCTTATTTCCTATGATCATTCAGGCTTCTTGCTCTGTTGATACCAGCCCATGAGCATAAGGTCTAACGTATGCCTGGTGCCCATGAAAAAGATATGGAAATACAGGAGTTGTGCCTCTATAGAAAACTTTCTTAGAAAAATGTTTCCTGTTGAAGAAATGACAGTTTGGGAACCGAAGCATAGGATTCCTCCAGAATCCTGTTACCCTAATGAAGCTCGAAAATACAATCATTGTGGGCTGGACACTTCAGAATGAAGCTGAGGAGCTCCTTGACCCTTGTGTCTTAAATGGAGAATAGATCTTGCACAACATGAGACTCATTATAAGTTATTTAAACCTGAACTATCATAAACCCCAAAACCACAGATTTTCTGCTTAATTTGTCCCAATTAATAAGCAAAAATCTGATTTTAATAGTGTTGCTTTTAAGTGCAGTTTCCCTGCTTAAAAAAGCTTCCTAGTATCTCTGCAGCCCTATCTTTGTTCGAAAAAAGCTGGTGTAAGGCAATATATTAATGGTAAAACACTATGGGGAAGATTTACTTAAGGCAAATGGGCTGTTCGCTTTGCAAAGGAAATTTTCATTTGGTTAGTGAATGACTTCCATCATCCAATCATTTGCAAGCAAAATACATTTTTATTATTTTGCTTGCTGGTGATTATTTCCACCTTCTTTTTTTTTTTTCCTTTATCACTTCATTAACTAAGTGTAATTATGATGTAACCTCTACCACGTCTTTAATGTTTATTTATTAAAGGTACTTGTATAGCAGTGTCAATTTTATACAGTGCATTAAATATATATGGTACATTCACATTGGTCCCTGCCCTCAAGGAGCTTACAATCTAAGGTCCCTAAATCACATTCATACATACAAGGACATTTATACATACAAGGCCAGGACAATAGACAGGAGGCAAGTAACCTACCAGTATGTCTTTGGAGTGTGGGATGAAATAGGAGTACAAGTCCTACAAGGCTTCTAAACACTACAGTTCTGGTTATAAACACAACCCCTATCTTGGACAACAAGTAGGGACGCTATCAAGTTTTCCTATACCACTTATGGGCATTAGTAAGGTGGCACTTATTTGCACCTGTCCTGAATTAGTCTAGGTACTTAACTGACAGTACATCCAGAATCACTAGGAAGACAGTACAGTGACTAATTGGTTAGCACTTCCACCTAGCCGCACTAGGGTCATCGGTTTGAATCTTAACCATGGCACTACCTGCCTGGAGTTGGCATGTTATCCCTGTGTTTGTGTGGGTTTCCTCCAGCAGGCTTGATCAGCCCACCAGCTTGTTGGCATTTTTTGGCAACTTGGGGCAATTTTTAGGCATTTTGCCAAGGCACCCTGATTGAAAAAGGCTGAAGTAAAGTTTTATGTCAGCAGGATACACAGAACTGTAACGGAACAGGCTGTTCATTAGTAACCTAGACCTGTCCTTTCAGGCCAGGCCAGGGTTACTGATTTATATCTGTTACTGTGGTAAGTCGCTTGTAACCAATTTTTTTTTTCTGCTTTAAGCAAATACATGTTGCACTTAAATTAGGACTAAGACAATTTTTTTCTACCCTGAAAAGAAAAATTGCCTATACTTATTCTGAAGCTGGTCCGGTAATGTGATCCGGTCCACGTTCTGGCTTCTCTGTAGAGGAACAGCTGACAACAGCTGCCCCATGGTAAGCCTTTGGGTCCCAGTGCCAGGGACCATAGCTGCTGCATAGCCTGGGCAATGACATCAACCAATCATGTGACCGGACTGGAGTGGCTTCAAAATAGGTAAGTATAGGCATCATTTCTTTTGCAGTGTAGATCGACTAGTGGGAGTAGATATAGGCTTCATTAGAATTTGATTGAAACTCCACTTTAACTTTGATATATTTGATATTGACTGCTGTATTAATCTATTTAAATACAGATTCTTAAACCTTGTGGTAACCAGCACATCCTGCTGTGTTTTCCAAACAGCTGTAAAGTGTACCGTTTGCAGGAGCACATTTGTGACCTACAGTTGCATATTGGTATTGACTAAGAGATTGTTTTGATTTGGAAGAAGTCTCTTGGGGAATATCTTAGGCAAGAACTCCTTGATCTTGCTTAGATCGTATGATAGTTTGGTGAGCTTTGAGTGCATGCCAGGAATAATTTATTTCCCTACAAAGCATTGCTAGTATTAAAGGCATTTTATGGAATATGTTGAAAATTGTGGATGGGAGGATAGATCTTTAGAAATGTCTTGAAGCAGGTCCCTTTTGGGGGCCCTTCAGCCCTCTTCCCCTTCCCTGTTGGTAGAATAACTTTCGCTCATTGTTTTGCATCTCTCAGATTTGGAACACATCTCCCCTATCCCTGTACATTATTAGCTACCATTGTAAAATGTTTTTTGATATCCTTAAATGGGATTTGTGCTGTCTTGCTGCTGTTTTCACTGCTGTTACATTGGTACTTGTTGAACTGCTTTCGGTTACCATGTATAATGCCTAAAATTAAAATCATGCTTTTCAAAAATTTGAATTTTATAGTGAGGTAAAGGAAAGTTGCAGAGGTTGTATGTGAGCACAATGGTGTTGGGCAATGGTCTGAAGAACCTGCCAAAAGGCCTAAGCTTGAGACCTGAGCAGTGGCACTACCAGAGCAGGTCAGGAGGCTAATGTCACTTTGTTTTTTGTTTGTTTTTTTGGTTTTACAAATGTTTTTATTCAAGTAAAAAAAAAAAAAATATACAGTCATATGACAATATTCATCATAAAATTGACATCAAACGCATCAATAATAGAATCTAGAATACTTTTGAAGCATACAAAAAAATAAGTATGAAAAGGGTATATCTAAAGGTAAAAAATTATAACGACATTGAATGGCATTTAGTCCTGCAGTACCAATACATGTCTATGGGTTTTCCAGGCTCTCCATCTACATTCAAATAGGTGCATTTTATCTTGTATTGTATACAAAATCCTCTCCATTATCATAATCATATCCACCCTGTCTCGGAAGGAGGGTAGGGGCACTACGGGGGTCTTCCAGTGGAGAGCAATAGCCCACAAAGTTGATATACATATAGTATGTATAAGACATTCCTCTTTGCAGAGGATACCTGGGATTGTTGTTCTGAGTAAACCCATTGAGATTGTGAGCTGTAGGGTAGTTCCGGCTATTGCAGAAGCAACAGCAGTTACTCCTTTCCACACTGAAGAAAGACGTCCACAATCCCAAAAGATGTGTCTAAAGGTGCCTGGAAGTTAACAAACCCTTAAAGCACATCCCAGATGTTCCTGGGAACATCACCTGGAGTCTAGAAAGAGTGCAATACCATTTGGTTAATACTTTATAGGCTGTTTCCCTAACCGCCAGAGATTTAGTGACCCTATGTAGGTTGCAGCATGGTACCCCCAATCCTCTGGCGTGCATTTTTCATTACAACCAGCCTCCCATTTACTTTG
The DNA here is from genome assembly GCA_028564925.1 of Lithobates sylvaticus. NCBI lineage: Eukaryota > Metazoa > Chordata > Amphibia > Anura > Ranidae > Lithobates > Lithobates sylvaticus. The sequence continues at coordinate 130,804,123 of CM053028.1, forward strand.
ATATGGGAGTTAATCTAAAAAATATAAAGCCAACACCGTTTTTATTTTGTTTTTGTTTTTAAAGTGATGGTGGAAACCCCTGCGAGGGCTACAGTTTTTGTTGGAACTTTTACTTTCTCCTTTAAATAAAAGTGTGCCAACAAGCCATTAAACAGTATTTCCTGGCTGGACTGAATGGTTTGGAAAGCACTACACCTTGAATGAAAACCCTTGGAATATCACACTGGTTTAGTATTTTTTTTTTTTTATATCTGCCTTGAGTTCAGCTTTACATGTTGATAAGCCTAATATTCAGTTCAAGTTACACGTAACTTAAGTGTGTGCTGACATGCTTGGTAAGGCGTCATAGTTTTCTGTCCAGCTCATACCTTGCGGGATATTTTTAAGCATGCTTTGCGTTACTAAGCTATTGCTACTTCAAAGCAGTTTTGGGTCATATTGTATCATGGAAATGACATTCACCTTTTTGCTGCTGCCAATATTCTGTTTAAAGGTACTATGTTCATATTAATATATGTTCTTTTCCAGGTGAATCCTCTGCTGGTGGGTCTACATTAATTTATATATATATATATATATATATATATAGATAGATATAGATTGTTTGTTTGTTTATGGGATGACATATAGACTGCCTAATTTCATAATAATTTTTATGTTCTGGGTTTTTGCTTCTGTCAATATCCCCCATGTTAGCAATTTTCGCATTTTCTGAGACTGCAGTTAACATTGTACATAATCTTTTTTTAAATTGGGAATTACATTTTTTGAATTTTGTTTTCAATCTTTTTATATCTGAAGCTTTTATAATAAAACCTGGTGATCCTGCCACGAAGGTCCTTCTTTAGTCACTTTTTGTTATGGGGTGACAGCTGTCTCCCAGCTGTTCTCCTGCATTGTGATCCTGTCACATGTGCCCCTAGTAGAGACTACAATTGACCATGCTGATCCAGAGGAATAATGTGCCACTAATGCTGAAGCAAGTGCTTGTAGACAAGTGACCAAAAAAGCTGGAGAAGATCAGAAGTACTGAGAAACAAAATAAAAAAAAAAATGAAAAAAATAAAACTGAAAAAAAAAAAAAAATACTGACAATTGTTTGCTATTCAGATCTGAGTCCCAACTCCTGGCAAATGCCTGCACACTGTCTAGCCACTTCTTAAAAGAGATGCATGTTTTATTTTTTTTATTTTTAAGAATCATACTTGCCTAGCTGGATGCAGCATCTGTTCCCCCGCGCCTCTAATACTGAGAACCGAACGATTGAACACCACTGATCGCTGGGTTCTTGCAGATCCCTAAGCAGAGGGCTGATGACTGTCTGAAGCTCTCTGCTTAACCCCCCCTACGCTCACTGGAGCGCTGGGATGTGGAGGGGGCGCGATTTTGCCTAAGCCTGGACTGGCTCTGTGACGTCAGCCAACAGTGGGCTAAAAGCGGGTCACAGGAGTGCAGAACGAAGTGCACTCCTCCGATCCAAAGGAGAAGTACAGCCAAACAAGCTTTTGGCTGTACTTCTACTTTAACTTTAAATAGTACCTGAAAATATTCCTGAAATAAGACTAAAGAGAGGCAATTAAAAAAAAAAATTCAAGTGAAAAAAAGGTAAAGCGTGCAGTAATAATAATAATATTATTATTATTAGTCATAGTAGTAGTTTTAAGGTGAGAGTACATGGAAATTCTTAATACATGATATACCTGGATATGTGCAGAAAAATATGGATGGATAAGTGAATACAGATAGCTTTTGGTACATGCTTTAATAACCGTTAATACAGCCTGTTGGCAATCTACCAAACAAAGCTGTAAGCAGAATTAGAGTTTCAAGGGCATTAGAATTAAAACTATTAGTTGGTGACATCAAGTGGATTTAAAAAGCAGTTTCTGGACTTCCGATATTGCTGAGGCAAATGTACCCAAGAAGACCTCCTAAGCCACTCAGTCTTTAAATTCCATGCCACGTAGAAGAACATTATAGAAACAGTAGCAAAAGGAAAAAAACAAGTCAGGTTGTAGAGTTTATTTCCAATGTAAAAGTATTTGGACTTGTTTGGTACAATTGGCAGCAGGTCCATTTTCTTTGCTCCTTTTGTGCTTTCATTGCAGGCTTACAGGTGAGTGCTGTTATAGTTAAAGCCTAAATAAAATTCTAGTTTCCTACCTTCACTAATGATGAATTGGGAGTTTGGTGACTAAGGAACATGGCAATTCTTGCAAAATGATGGTTCACACACTACTGGCACATAGAGTATGACCTTAGGACACCAGCATTTCAAGAAATCATGCAAGTTGGAAAATTTTGGGCACCTTACTTTTTATCTTTGCTGAAATAGAGAGTGAAATGTTAGTGCCCATGAGCAATAATGGAAAATAGCCCAATATAGAAGGTGTGTGTGTGTTGGGCAGAAGATTGATGAATTTGTTTTTAAATTATAAGGTTGAATCAATAAGGGACAACCATCCTTATTAACAGAAGATGCAACTTTTCTCATGATTGGCAACCAGAGATGGTTTTAAAATGAAAAGAAAAATGACCAGATATTGGTGAAGCAACTGGAAGTTGCTTCAATAGTGAGGCCAGCTGTGGTCATGGTCACTAATTTTAAAGCAACTCTTTATTTTTCCAGTGATTACAACTACTGTCAAGTATTAACTATTCTTTTCTATCCCCATAAACATGCAATGAGCAAACCTTGGTGACAAATTAATACACTATAATCTAAATGTCCCAATTAATCCAAAGGGCGTCTTCATATTTCCCTCAGGTCATTTCAACATGCTTCTACCATCGTTAAACCTCAACTTGAAATTTTATTTTTATTTTTATTTTTTACCTTTCTGTCACAGGCTTATATGCATATCTCTGTGATAATATCTTGTAGATAGGCACATTACCCCTTAGTAGTAAAATCTTTCTAAACAAATAATTATATAGAGAACTATATTTGCAAAGATATACTGTTCATTATGAATGGAAGCTTAAATCTAAAAACCCCAGAAATGTGTATACATACATACATACATACATACATACATACATACATACATACATACATACATACATAAATACACACATATTAATATAAACAATTAAATCATGACTATCGCTAAAATCTTAAACGGTCTAAATATTTACAAAATTAGATATCAGTTAAAGTTTATGTAAACCCTCACCTTGTAAAACAACCCATTCAGTTTAACATAGAAATGAAAGGCAAAACATTTGTATGTGTATGTATATGTATATGTGTGTATGTATATATATATATATATATATATATATATATATATATATATATATATATATATATATATATATATATATATATATATATTATACCACCCCCTTTTTTTATTTTTTTACAAGTGGTCACATACCCTCTGTTCTCAGCTACTGTCGGGAACCAGGAATCAGACGGAGACAGAAAATGCAGTAAAAATCACACCTTTTTAATATAGAGGTAAAAATAGTAAATCGGGAAGCCAGAGATCGGCATAGTCGGAGACAGCAAAGAGGATCAGGAACCAGAAGGGATGTCAGCCAGGCAAGTCTTTAACAGGAACACAGTAGAGAATCTTCAGATATGTTGACAAAGGCATGGGAGAAATGAACCAGGCTGTTTAAATAGCCAGAAGGGGCAGGCAGACGAGCAGAAAATGATCACCAAGTGGGGCACTGTGGAACGATGAGTGCTGGCAAATAACAGAAAGCTGAGCACTGAGCCCAGCCCTGATAGCTGAATAAGGAGCTCAGAGAGCTGGGGGATGAGAAACGGCAGCACACTGTGTAGGTTGGGGGCATCAGTCTGATCATTAGAGGGGAGCAGGCTCGGTTCTCAGCACAGCTAGAGAACTGACCACTATGTGCTCTCATGCTTAGTGTTTTCAGTTTTTAATAGGAAAGCAGAGGGACTGCCAGGAACACCAGGTATTTCACACAAAGGAAGCAATACAAACGGAAGTACATGGTACAGCAGGCACATATCGGGAATATAAAATGTTGGGTTTACATATAACAAAATCTGGCACCAATAAAACAATGCACATCTATTTTTATGTTTAATCCAATAGGTTATGCACCTCTGGTGCCCAATACATGACCTGCCAGCTACCTGTGTGTGGGCTTCCATGTCTTGGGCTGAGAGTGCCACCTGCTGAACATCTGTTAACTTTGCAGAGCTGCAGCGAATTGCCAGGTGCTGAAACGCTTTACCGAGTTAGGCATTACTGTAAGGTGTATTGAGCATGTAATTGTGTAAGGTTAAATTTCACTTTTGCGCTGACCAGCAATGCAAAGTGGGGTAAAAAAGCACTGCCCTAACCACCAATGTGAGGGGGTCAAAAACACTGCCACTTACCACCATTTTGGGTGGTGGGCAACTACTGGGCTGCCCACCACCAATGCAGGGGAATTATAAAAAGACAAACATGACCACTGAGCACTGCTACTGTAATGAGACCAGTGAAGGGTGAAAAACAGCACTGTTACTGACCACCAATGTGAGGGCAGCAGGGAGGAGTTTAATATTACTGAAGTTGACACCAGTGCTGGGACGGTTATTGTGGTCACTGACACCAATACAGGGGGTTATTATGGCTCCCACTGACACAAACACTGGAGAGTTTATTGCACCCACTGACATCAATGATGACTCCAGCTTTCTCTTCAGTGCCCATTGCGGTACATTGCAGAAAAATGCAGCAGGATTAAAGTTTTCAGTTATTGTGATGCATTACAACCCTTTTATTTTGGGCTGCCTAACTTGACGCAATGCACCTCAAAGCATGAAAACGCACTGCTATTATGTGGCCCCCTGGACTGGAAGCACTGCTGCAGTATACATTTTGTTTTTGACTTTGATATCATACATTAATAGGCTCACTGTGGTATTCACACTGGCATCAATAACAATTAGTGGTAACTATGCCCAATGGCTTAATAGTGGACTATAGTGATGCAAGTTTAAATCATGAAATCTGTAAACCCAGTTAAATAAACACTGTATCTAGGCAGCTTGGTAAACTCAGATTATTGTAAATCTAGTGCCACAGTGCACGTGAAATTTAAAAATGTATTTAGGACTTGACATGAAGATAAGAATGGCATGAAGTATCAGGTGGAAAAGGCATTCCGATGGAGATTCAGAATGCCACTCACTCAATATTTAACTGCTGGACAAAACAGAAATAGTTGAGATTTAATATTACAAATGTACTGTATATGGCAGAGATTTGGTCAAACAATGTCTGTGTTTGGTCCTGTATTAATAATAGTTGTCCTTCCAAAACTGGCCTAAGTATGGTTGAAAAGCACCATCTGCTTCTCAGTGTTTATATTGGGCAGAGCACAGCTGAGCTACAGAGCTAAAGCATGTAATACTTTCACGAAAGGTTTTAAACTTCCTTTAACTTGCGCAATGTAGGGAGATAAACCACATTTGGATATGTAACCATAACATATTTAATGTTGGCATTTCCCTCTCAACCACAACTGGGTGCTTCAAAGAAAATCTGCAGCCAGAATAAAAATGATCTGTAAGCACTTTTTTCTTTGGGAATTTCAGAAGAACCTGCAATGAAGTCTAAAAACCAAGTCTTCAGAGCTGTGTGATTTATGAGTATTAGGAGTGCCTACAGTAGAATTCAGCTGCATTGTTTTTAACTAAGTTTGTGTGTTAAAACACACAGAAACATGTAAAAGTTATAGATAATGTTGCAGGTTGTAACTGCCTTGAGTACAGATATTTTGTTGAAGTTCAAACCTTTTCTCAGTTGACGTCATATAGGTTCTGTTTCAAGTGGTGAGGAATGCTCCATATCATGGATGGCAGCATCTAGGTTCTAATTTAAGTTATGAAGATTGCCCCCTATCCCAGATGGCATTTTCTGGGTTCTGATTCAAGTGGTGAGGAAGTCCTACTATCTCAGATGACCTCAGTGGGGTCCTGATTCAAGTGGTAAGAAAGTCCCCCAAGCATTAAAAGGCAACATCTAGGTCCTAATTTAAAGGGTTTGTTAACCCATATAACACTGCCAGACCCTCTGTTAGAGCCTAGCATGGCACACTGCATTAGTCTTTTAGAAACACGAGCATTATAAAAGCCTATGCAGTGTGCTATGCCAGGATATAATAGATGGACGGAGACACACAGACATGAGCTGACAGACAAGGAGGAGGGGGAGAGAGGAGAGCAAAGAGGACAGCTGCGTGTGACGGAGGGACGCACTCTGACCACACTCTGACCGCACTCAGTAGCCCCGATATTAATGGTCAGTGCAGAGAGGGGATAGAGGAAGTGGCATGTTAAGGGAGGTTGTTTAGAGTGGGAGGGGGGGCGCAGATTACACAGCACAAGCACTGTGCTGTTTAATCTGCTTTAAGGGACCAGGAAATCTTTGTTAACCCAAAAAAAAACTCTTTAAGTTATGAAGAAGAATCTTTCGTCTCAGATGTTAATACCTGGGTCTTTATACATCAGCTGGTTCCTCATTTAAGCCCCTATCTCTTATTTCATTATGTGGGTCTGGCTTTAGTTGATGAATATTGCCCCCTATCTCAATTGGCATCATCTAGGTCCTCATTCAGGTGATGGGTAAGGCCCCCTATCTCCGATATTAAAATCTGGGTTTTCATTTAAATTGCGAGTAAGGCCCCCTACCATATTACACACTTGTAGCACTTAGAGGAAATCTAAAGGAGAGCTCCAGGAAATATAACTAGAAAGAACAATGGGAGGTAAGTGTAAGGTATTAACTACACTCTCTATGGTGGAAGCACAAAGGTTTGTACAATGCTTCCCATCTGCTTGCCTTCTTCTGCAACTGCTAATTTATTAATTGAATTCTATGGGGTTGCCATTTGCAGTGACTAATTTCATTTAGACTAGGCTCACGCTGCTGTGATATGATTTTGATCCGACTTTTAGTTTGATTATGTAGTGCAGCTTGGATGCTACTTGAAGTGATGGGCATATTCTATGGGGCCAAAATCATTCTGGAATCGCACCAAAGTAGTACAGGAACTTTTTCCGAAATCACGCCATGCTTGCTTGCATTGATGTAAACGGGCACCATTTAAAACAATGTGCCTTCCATTGACAGGAAGTAAGCGTAATTAACACTTTCCATTCCTGCTGTCCTGTTATATTTTTGGGAGTGCTGTTTTAATGTCATGCAAGTGCTATTATTTTAAAAGCTTCCTTTTCTTTCTATATGTTAAATGTAGCAGCCATATTCTCTCATTAAACATCCATGCTCTGCTTTCTGGTTGTGCCTTGCTGATGATCTGCAAGACTTTCAGTGAAGGTCAGTATGTATGAAAACAATTATTAATTATTTATAAACGCCAGACTTAAACAACAACATAAAACACTTTCACTGCTTACTGGTAGTTAAAAAAAAAAAGAAAAAAAAAGTGATTTAGAATGCCAAAGTTTAGGTCACATTAGAGCTCTGTATTCTATTCAAGGCTAAAAATAAGTAATTTGTTACTCAAAGTGATCTGATAATACTGTATTTGTCTTATTGATTGACGTGATGTGTAAATTGTAATGTTAGGTCCACTTTAAATGATTGACAGCAGCAGCTGGGATAAACCTCTTTCCAGGCCCGCAGGAACTTTTTTTGACATTGCACATTGTAAATATGGGACAATATGACATGCTGACAGGTATTCGGCAAAATAATGGAAAACTCTTATGTACTACCTACTGAGGAAGACTGAAGGCAGAGTGGGGTCTTTTAAGGTCAACAACTTGGCATGTATTGATGTATAAAGCCATACAAATCATTAAAAATGCAGATTTGTATTCACAATTGCCAATTTTTCCTGTTAGCATTAAGGGCGGTGACAACTTGAAAAACTGGTTTTTGTTTTCCTTTCTAGAATCGAGCTAAAGGTTGATGTCACTGTATTGAAATATACACCTGTGAACATTTTACGTATGTGTTTATTTATTACAGGTGTATATATTTTGTATTTGTATTATGTATTTATTACAGGTACTTTAAATAGCACCATCAATTTATGGAGCACTATCCACATATATTGTACATTCACATCAGTCCCAGCCCTCAAGGAGCTTACACTTTAAGGTCCCTATGTCACACTCATACATACACATACTAGGGCCAATTTAGACAGGAGCCAATTAACCAACCAGCATGTCTTTGGAGTGTGGGAGGAAATCGGAGTACTCAGAGGAAGCCCATATAAGCACAGGAGGAACATGCAAAATTTGTGCACATACATTATTAGTTATTTAATTTTCACAAAAGAGCTCTCTTATGCAAAGCAATTACAGTAAAACCTTGGTTTAAGGGCGTTTTGCAAGCCAAGCAACATTTTTAATACATTTTGACTTGATATACAAGCCATGTCTTGATATTCAAGTAGCGTCATGTCACAACTGAGTGTAAAAGAGAAGAGAGGCACCTCTAAGTGAAGCAGCATGGTTACATTTAATGAAAGTACAACATTTAACAATATATTGCTACACTTATAGGGGCCTCTCTTCTCTTTAATACTTTGTAGCTCATGTAGCTGGATTTTTCTTCTAATCCCCTTGTGGAGGCTTCCATTTGTGGATGGACATTTTATGGTTGCACAACCTGGTCACATTGCTATACTCTTTATATGGACTATAAACTGAAGGACCTATGTATAAATGGTTGTGGAACATATCATTTGAGTTTCCATTATTTCTTATGGGGAAAAGTGCTTTGGATTACAAGCATGTTTCTGTAACGAATTATGCTCGCAATCCAAGGTTTTACTGTACATGATAACATATCTGCCCCAAAATATTCAGTCATAGTGCTTAACCATTATAGCTTGTTCCCACCACAGTTACCATTCATGATCATGAGATGTTTGATATTTGCAGAAAAGTGTTAGGCCCTTCTTCTATCCTTCCGATAAACCTAAAACTTCATCTGTAAGGGGCATGCCTGCTGCTAGCGATAGATGTTGCAGTTCAGAGACTGTGGATCTGTGTGCGGAGAGCCTTGTCTACATCGTTGGCTGGGTGAGCTGTTACTACAAAGCCCAGTCGATGTATGTACAGTATGGTTTAGCAAAGCCACTCTGTTGCCAAGCCTTCAATTTACACACGTATTCATTAATGGCCTATGTTTTTGTGATCTGGCTGACATTTTTTGCTCATCAACTATCCTTATTGTTGGTGTATTTTATGTGTGGTGTAAGACAATTCCTCTTCTTCCAATGTGGCCCAGGGAGAGCTAAAGGTTGGACACCCCTGTTCTAGAAGCTACATTAACCACTTCCCTACCGCCCACTGTCATATGACGCCCACAAGGTGGATCTCCCATCCTGGGTGGGCGTCATATGACGTCCTCCCATTCCTGGCCTCCTAGTGGGCGCGTGCACACGGCGTCGCTTGGGACTCGGTGCGAGTGCCCGTTAAAACAACGGGACCGTGCGGGACCGTGGAGCTGTGTGTGTAAACCGATCATGTGATCCCAGTACGGAGGAACACCGATCGGTCTCCTCCCCTTGTCAGTCCCCTCCCCCCACAGTTGGAATCACTACCTTAGGGAACATTTTAACCCCTGCTGCGCCCCCTAGTGTTAACCCCTTCCCTGCCAGTCACATTTACACAGTAATCACTGCAATTTTATAGCAACGATCACTGTGTAAATGTGAATGGTCCCAAAAATGTGTCAAAAGTGTCCGCCGCAATGTCGCAGTCACGAAAAAAAAACGCAGATCGCCGCCATTACTAGTAAAAAAAAAAAGCAATAAATCTATCCCCTATTTTGTAAACGCTCTAACTTTTGCGCAAACCGATCTATATACGCTTATTGCGATTTTTTTTTTTTTTTTTTTTTTACCAAAAATATGTAGAAGAATACGTATCGGCCTAAACTGAGGAAAAAAAAATTGTTTTTTTTTTTTAAAAATGGGATATTTATTATAGCAAAAAGTAAAAAATATTGTGTTTTTTTTCAAAATTGTCGCTCTTCTTTTGTTTATAGCGCAAAAAATAAAAACCGCAGAGGTGATCAAATACCACCAAAAGAAAGCTCTATTTGTGGGATAAAAAGGACGTCAATTTTGTTTGGGTGTAACGTCGCACGACCACGCAATTGTTAGTTAAAGCGACGCAGTGCCGAATCGCAAAAAGTGCTCTGGTAAGGAAGGGTGTAAAATGGCCCGGTGCTGAAGCGGTTAATTTTGCTAGTTGGATGTTTAGATTTAAATTGAGTATGTTATGTTTTTTGGTTTGGTGATATAGTCTTAAGAGGTCCTGCAAAACTTTTTTATACAAATATGCTTATGCCCATTTTCCACAATTAACATAGACACTTTCTCTTGCACAGTGGCATTCAACTATCCCTTCAAATGCTGCTTTACCTGTGCATGTGAATAGCCAGGAATAGATCTATAGAATGTTTTTGTTTTGAATGGGTTTTGGAAGCTGCCTCTATTTTTACTTTGGCAGTTTTGCAAAGTGTATAGTTGAGTGCTTGTATTTATATTTTAGGGTTTATTTAATACGTTTATTATGTGCCAAGTAAAGCAACAGAAGAACATTCGAAAAAAAAATGTTAAATGCCTATACTTGTAATAAAACAGGTTCCAATGTGTTTCAGGGGTCAGAGGACAGCCCTCTTCATTAGGGCCTAGCCCAGTTCTACCAAGATGCCAAACTCTTCACCTTTTGGTTAAAACCACCAACTAACATATCCCTTTCTCAGTTCTCCTTGGAAAGAGAGAAAAACCCTGGAAATCTCTTATAATGCCAATTGGCCAGCCTATATAATAAGATATCCATGTGTTGTACTCCACGGGAGGACATTGCTGGGAGCAATCCTGAAATTACTTCTTCTGTTCCTGGAATTCTCTCCCCTTCTTTTTTTTTTTTTTTCAGGTCCTCTCCTTTTCTTGAATTTTTCTCATTTGTTTTCTTTCTCTGATAATTACAAAAAATGAATAGCCTTTAGTTACAACTTTTACCCCATTCTCCAAATCTAAGATGATATTTAGAAAAAGTCTTCCACCACTCCAACCCAACACTAAAGCCTCATACACACTATCAGATTTTCTGCTGATTTTTTTCTTTATATTTACCAAAACCATGTAGTGCAAGGGCCTGCCTGATTGCATACAAATTGAAACTCCTAAGGTTTGACCTCGTATATGGTTTTGTTAAATCTGAAGACAAAAATCAGCAGAAAATCTGATAGTGTGTATGGTGCTTTACACATTAATGTATTCACCAAGTTTAGAAATGGGCAGCAATTCATTGTCCCGCTTTTTTAAAATCTTCCTTTGTGCATATCAGATTTGTGAAATCAATTATAAACAATGTATTAAAAATTAGCAGCCCATGACTGCAAAGCACCCATTCTAATATGAAGGACCTATTCAAAATCGGGCTTAGCAAAATATGCTAGGCACTTTGTTTCACATCAATATGAAATGGCCAACTCAGTCTTTTTATATGTGTTTTTTCAGCGATATATTATATATATTTTTCAGCCATATACTGTAGTTCTACTTCATGTCCTGACAAATTTGATATGTAAAATAATGCAGAAAATAAATTTATAGCATACACTGTGCACAGCAGGATGCCTGCTTCGCATGATATAAAATTGTACAGTAAGTATCATTTTGCACTTAGTTGAGGATTTCAGGATCTTTTTCTAAAACATAGCCAAAATTTGGACTGCAGTACAATATTTTAGAAATGGTTGACAGTTGCCTAAAACGGGCTGCCCGACCATTCATCCATCCATGAGCTATTGTAAGGGCCAGTTATCATGGTCCATGCCTCTGACTGGAGCAGCTACACTAGTGCACTGAGCCAGCAGGTAAATAAACCCAGCTCACTGCCGTCTGCCAGCTGGTGGAATGGAAAAGTCTGATCTGAGGTGCATTTTTATTAACTGTAGGAGTTGGGGGGGGGGGGGGGGCTTTGCTGATATTCATGTTTCAGTTAAACATGTAGTCATTTTTTTTTGCTCTGTGGTAGAGAGAGTCAGACAATTTTCTCAGAATTTTTAACTTTTTATAGATGACTTTGGCCTCATAGGTTAATTTATAGAAGAGCAAATTATTATTTATGAGTTTTATCCATTCGATAAGCAGCTTCTACAACGTATTTCTTGGCTCCTATTTTGTATGCATAGAAAAGCACACGTTTGACAAATTGCCTGTACATGTTACCACAGATTTTCTCTTCCGTCTAAATGCAAACTTCAGGGTTGTTTATATTCGGTAAAGGGAAAGTGAGATAAACACTATTATCACAGGCCAGAAGGGCCCAGCCTGTGGGCTTTTGCTCTCTTGATGCAGAAAAGTCCAGGGAGGTATACTGCACATAAAGTGATAATCAGCAGAATGTTTCTCTATTCTTTCCAGCCTATCTGCTGTATAATATGTTTGGGGGGAGATGGCATAGTTGACTTAGTTTTGCTTCTAGGTAATATAAGTGTATACTCACTGAACAGCTATAGCATTATGATAACCCACCTAATATTGAGGTTTTCCTTTTGCTGCCAAAATAGCCCTGACCCGTTGCTGCATGGATGCCACTAGCCCTCTGAAGATATCCAATAGTATCTGGCACCAAGCCATCAGTAGCATGTCTTTCATTTCTTTTAAATCCTGTAAATTGGGGAGGTGGGGCCTCCTTGGACTTCTACTTGTTTTTCCAGCACATGTTTAATGGATTGAGATTTGTAGAATTTGAAAGCCAAATCAACAGCTCAGTCGTTGTAGTATTCTCAAACCATTCTTGCAATGTGGAAGGGGGCATGATCCACTGCCTTCAGGAAATGCCATTTCTATGAGGAGTGTACTTGGTCAGCAACAATGTTTTTAGGTGGGTGGTATGTGTCAAAGTAACAGCCACATGAATGGCAGGACCAAGGTTTTCCAGCAGAACATTACCCAAAGCATCAAGCTGCCCTCTGCTGGCTTGCCTTCTCCTCATTCTGCATCCTGGTGCCTTCTCTTCCCCAGGAAAGTGACATGCACACACCTGGCCATCCACATGATGTAAAAAAAAACATGATTTATCAGACCAGGCCACCTTCTTCCATTTCCTTGTGGTCCAGTTAGGTGCTTTTAGCTGGGGACACGGGTCAGCATGGACACCTTAATAGCTCCATACACCACAAAATATGATGCCCATTTCTTCTGCTTAACGCATCAACTTTTTGGACAACCACTTTTTTTTTCTTGCTGCCTAATATATTCCACCATATTTCAGATGCCATTGTAACAAGTTAATGTTATTAGTTTCTTTACCTGTCAGTGATCATAATGTTATGACTGATCAGTGTATACTGTATGGCCTAGTAACCTTCCACTGTTGGTTTTTATTTAGGTATGTTTTCTTCATCTATTCAGGCATTATCTTCAATATCATGAATAGAATTGTGAAGGCAAGGGATTAGTAGTAATGCTTGGAATACTAGTTTATTTGGTATGTTGGAGTGAATAATTTTCTTATTATTTTATAGTGATATTATGTAAAGTTGGATAAGCCAAACTGGGCAAGTGCTACATGTATCATATGTGGGCTTTAAAATACCAAGTGTTAGGATATAATTGTTTTTAGTTCATCCTCTGCATATAATTGAAGTATTTAGCTCAGATTAAACCCCAAGGTCAATGGAAGAAATACATTTAGGGTTTGTACAGAATAATTTATAGTTTGGGTATAGCTGAGAAATTTAGGTTCTCAAAGGCTTCAGTAATTAAAGTTATTGTAAAGTCTCGTTTTTGTTTTGTTTTTTTCCTATTAAAATAACAAACGTGTTATACTTACCTGCTCTGTGCAGTGGTTTTTCACAGGGCAGCCCGGATCCTCTTCTTCTTGGGTCCCTGGCTGAAGCTCCTGGCCCCTCCTTCCTGTTGAGTACCCCCACAGCAAGCAGCTTACTATGGGGCACCCGAGCCGAGCTGCAGCTTTGTGTGTCCATTCAGACTCGAAGCCACAGTTCTGCCCCCTCTCTCTTCTGATTGGCTGACTGAATTTGATTGACAGCAGCGGGAGCCAATGGCGCCACTGCTGTGTTTTAGCAAATCGGGATGCAGGGTCCCGGAAGACACTTGTGGACATCACTGGATATAGATGGGGTTCAGGCAAGTATTAGGGGGGCTGCTGCACACAGAAGGCTTTTTATATTAATGCATAGTTCTGCCTTTACAACCACTTTTAAGGTACCAACAGCGGTTAAAGGTTAGACCTGTTAACTGTTAACAAAATAATAATGAATGTCCCACTAAAAGATACAATAACAAAAGCAATCTTTACTACAACATTCACCTTCAGTACAGAAACTTTCCTAGAACAGGGGTACTGGAATTAAAATGCACAGAGGTCCAGTTGGTAACATTTTTCTTTCTGCAGAGATCCGAATGTCATTTTTGTTCTATGACCCGTCACATCACAGCCCCCTTTACACCAGTGTGCTCAGTCCCCTCTTTCATATCACAGCTCCCCCATATCACATTACAGCTTCCCCTCTCACATTACAGCTTCCCATATAACCATTCCCCCTGCTCATACCACAGCCCCCATATCACAGCTCCCCCTCACATCACAGTTTCTCCCTCCTAAATTACAGCCTCCCCTCTCACACCACAGCCCCCATATCATAGCTCCCCCTTCTCACATCACAGCCCCCCATATCACAGCTCCCCCTTCTCACATTACAGCCCCCATATCATAGCTCCCCCTTCTCACATCACAGCCCCCCATATCATAGCTCCCCCTTCTCACATCACAGCCCCCCATATCCCAGCTCCCCCTTCTCACATCACAGCCCCCCCCCCCTCTCTATATCAGTTTCTCCCTCTTACATCGCAGCCCCCAATATTACAGCTCCCACCTCTAACATCACCACCCCCCCCAATAGCATTGTAGAGGTGAGAGGAATGGTAGGATGTCGTCCTCCTCTTCTGTATGTACTCGCCTGACGCTGCTGTTGGACTCACAGGAGGGAGGGAGGAGGTCGGGAGGAATGCCAGGGTGGACTTCTCTTCTGTATGTACTCACCTGCTGATGCTGTTGATCTCACAGCAAGGAAGAGGGCGGAAAGCATGGAAGGTCTGCACGGAGGGCAGGAGCTGCCCAACTCTTGTTAAACAGCTTCCTCTCTCCCTGCAGACCTTCCGTCCCTTCCACCCTTTTCCCTGCTGTAAGTTCAACAGCAGTGGCCACGGTGGCAGGCGAGTACTTACAGAAGGGAAACCCACCCTACTATTCTTCCCGCCCTCTACAATGTTGTGAAGTTAAGTTTCTTTCTGCCATTATATGTCCTTGGTCAGATGGCCACTGCCAGCATTATTCAACTCACTCCCTTTGAACCCAGGTTGTCCTGTACCCACCACGGCCTGCTTCTGTACAGTGAAAGAAGCAGCACAGAAATGCGCTTATCTTTGTCATTCAACTCTCTGCTTCTATTTGCTTGCTCTCTGTCAGCACATGAACTGCTTGTCTCTTTGTAATACTTCATCCTCTCATACTCCATCTCTTCAATACAGAGGGGTTAATTTACTAACTGCAAATAGACTATGCATGTGGTGAAGCTCTGCTGATTTTCCATGATTCAATCATGTGCGAGCAAAAAATGCTGTTTTTTTTTATTTTTAAATTTCCTTACACCTTATTGGGTATTGTTTTACAAAGTGAAGCTTCACCACATTCACTAAGCTCCGTAGAAAAGTAGTGCAACTGCACTTGCAAAGTGCACAGTCTATTTGCCTTTTAGTAAATCGACCCCAGAGACTGCAAGAGGCTGTTACCAGGTTATATTTAAGCACATTCACTGCTTGTATTTAAAAATACATTCAATTATGTATTCATGGTTACCGAGCTGCATTAAATTGTCTTTTTATATCTGTCTGTGGTTCTGCTTTAATAATAATAATGCATGATGGCCCATAAAAGAACTAGTAGCGTCCTCTGGAGTAGGACATACATTTCTCATTGGGTTATCTGCTAATATATATATATATATATATATATATATATATATATATATATATATATATATATATATAAGCAATGCGTTCACTATTAATAAACATTTAGAGTTGCTAAGTCAAGCTTGGAGGTGATCATTTCTAAGGCTATCCTAGGGAGTTTATCTTTCATTATTTATATGATCTGTAAATATGTGCCATTAAGATGTTCTTTAGACTCCAGCAGGGGCATAGAGGACAGTAATTTCTAGGAAGAATTTTGAGGGAAGTTTTCCCCATTGTTTATTCTGCTGGTTAGGTTTTAATATTTCTATACACAGATATTTAAACTTGCCACTTTCCTAAAGGGCATCTGTATGAGAGGAATAGGTGGGCTGTCATTGCTGAAGACTTTCTGACTATTGAATTATGAATGACCTATATTCGTACATGTGATCACATGTACACAAGGTCAACAGAAAGGAACAACCTGACCTATCCTCGGGGACATGCTGAACTACACTAAGGAAATATATGTATTAAAGTTATATTGTTGTTGGTGCTTATTGCAGCATTTTGTGGACAAATCTTTGAGTTTGCATGACATTGAATTTCTATTGCTTTTATGATTTTGAGGTATTTTGTTTTTCTAAAGTACCATTTCATTCAAAATTCATGGCTTCACTTTGTGACCTTGTTGTTTGAAGATTTATATTCAGTATGGGCTCTGGGCCTAGTCCACTTGAGTGGTACACAGCTCTATTCCGCTTTTGCGCTGCTTAATGCCTGGGTCAATGACTGTTGAGGCCAGAGACAAAGAAAGTACCACTTCGACCAGAAGAGAACCTCAAATATCAGACATATGATGAATCCACGTACTTAATAAAAAGTCTTGCGAGCTACCACTCCAATCAACTAAGAATCCAAACAGACAACCCTTGTGTAAGATGTCTTAATTGTTTTCAGCTGCTAGCAACAGACACACTCCCATAAACTGTGTTAAGCTAAATTAAAATAAACTTGTGCCGCGCTGTCTACCTCTGTGTAAATGCTATTCACAGATGTGCCAAAATGTAAAGTGCAAATGCTAATGATAAAAAATATAAAGTGACAATATATGTACTGAATAGTGTGTGACCTCTATATATAAGGCTACTTTCTCACTGTGGCATTGGGGGCGTCGGCGGTAAAGCGCCGCTATTTTTTAGCGGTGCTTTATCGTTTTTGCTGCACTTTTCGGCCGCTAGCGGGGTGCTTTTAACCCCCTGCTAATGGCCGAAAAAGGGTTTAACGCGGCACTTTGCCAGTGCTGCCCATTGATGTTGCCGCTCCTACAGCGCCTCAAAGATGCAGCTTGCAGGACTTTTTTTTGGTGGCCTGCCAGCGCACCGCTCCAGTGTAAAGGCACTCAGGCTTTCACACTGGAGTGAGAGGAGAGGCTCTTTACAGGCGCTATACAGGCGCTATTTTTAGTGCTATAGCGCCTGTAAAGCGCCTCCCAGTGTGAAAGCAGCCTAAGTATCTCTATTGGAGATCTTAAACAACACATGTGATACCAAAGTGCAAATGCTGAATCAAAAAGGCACCTATTGCAAATATTTCAAATATTAATTCACTTCAAACAATCTAATACAGTATAATGTCCTGTGCTCAAAAACACAATTGGTACAAATATCATAGATAATAATGCAGTCTAAATGAATTTGATATAGTATCCAGTGCTCCAAAAACGAAATCCACAGTGCCTTGTGACAGTACTTCACAGATGCAAATTTTCAGTAATTCCACACACGTGACCCCCCTGTGTGTCTGCGCGCACCTCAAATATTATGACCGCACACCTAAGTTTGGTCAAAATATGCAGTAGAACCTACACTGGGTTCAGGGTTAGTGGACTCTGTGGAAGGTCAATCCCTTTACTGTGGGTGTCCTCAGTGAGTATATGCAAGAAAGGCTCAATAGTGCTGCATCTGGCCCCTGCCGGCTCTACACCAAGAACCGAGTGGTCAAAGACATCTGATCGCTTGGTTCTCAGGTCCGCTTTGAGCATAGAGCAGTGACGGTCAGTCACTTCTTTCTGCTCTGCCCCTCCAGCGCTCACTGGAGCACCAGGCTGTGGAGAGGGCCGGAGCGGCGGGGTCAGGTGATGAGAGACTGCCGATCAGGCATCTGGGTGGATCCCAAAATTATTTACGGGATTTCTGCAGGGGCTAGAATGGCTCTGTGATGTCAGCCCGATGTCGGCTACATCTGGGTCACAGGAGTGTATTCCTGTGACTAACAGGAGAAGTATGGCCAAAAGAGCTTTGGAAATACTTCTCCACTAAGCCGTACTAATGTACAGTACATGACAGCCCTATATATTGCATTTTTTTTGTGCTTGAATCTTATAGAATGCAATGTTTATGATTTTATGCTCAAAAGTAGAAAATGTATTTCTAGCTTTTCTGTGAGTTTATAAACTTTTTATTTTTTATTTTTTTTTAAACTGTTGATTTTTTTTCCAGCATCAAATATGCATTGGAAACTGAGGGGTATATTTTGTAAAGCAGTAAATGGGACTTTCACCATACATTCACTACAGGTGACACTTCCTGGTACTTGTGTTTTAAATGACAGTGATTGATTTGCTATAAGTGAATGTTTTGTGAAAATCATATTTAAGGCTTTATAAATATGCCCCCAAGTTTTGACCTCCCTGAAGAGAGAGAGTTCATGCCTGTAAATGAACAATTTTAGAAATGTACCTCTTTTTTAAGAGGATATATTTTCTGCATCCCCTAGGTGGAAGTAAAGCATCTTTTTTGGAACTTAGACTAAATACTTGGGATTTGTGACATTCATTGCCAGAAAAGCTGCTTCTTATTTATCAGTTCATGCAATCGCTCAATTTATTATTTCTGCTCGTCACTAGTGAGTTGACTTTCACCCTAAAATTGTACATAAGGAAGTAACTTAATGCTAGAAATTAACCATTTTTTTTCATAAATTATGAAAAAAAATGGTTAATTTCTGGCATAAATTTTTTTTTATGGTATTGAACATTTATATTCAATTGTTTTTTTTTTTTTTTTGTGATGCCTTTCAAAAAGAAAAATGACTGCTCTAAAAATTGAGTTTACGGTTCTCTTCCTTGCATAAAAGCAGAAATGCTGAAGTACACAGGAAGATATTGTATAAAAAGAATCATGTAATAACTGCCCTATAAATTGGCATGCAAACCATTCCATTTATTTATTTATTTATTTATTACAAACGTTTATATAGCACAGACAACTTACACAGTGCTTTACAAATTGTTAATTCACATTGATCCCTGCCCTCAAAGAGCTTACAATCTAAGGTTTATAATGCATACATTAATATGCATACACATGCAATTTAGACAGAAGCCAAATAACCTACCAGCATGTCTTTGAAATGTGTGAGGAAACCGGACAGCCTGAAGGAAACCCATGCAAGCATAGTGAGATTATACAGACTCCATGTAAATAGCATTCTGGCTTAAATTTTAAGTGAGGACACCAGTGCTGCAAGGCAGAAGTGCTAACTCGTGGTGCTGCCCATACTATCAGGAAATCAGCAAGGTTAGCCATCAGGTTGGTTAAAATGATTTGTTCAGTCTAATATGAATAGAGAGAACCCAGCAATCGCCATTATTGCTTGCTCTAAACATATATATCCCACCCTCAGACAGATGACATATGGGCTGCCACCATGGCTGTGTTTAGATTCTGTCAGTCAGCGAGAATCTGGGGCATATGAGAAAGTTTTTTGGAAATAGTTTCTGCTTTACAATAGTGGGTAAAGGTCATGTAAAGTACTTCCTTTTTAAAAGGACTTTAGGCCCTTTTCTAAGAGAAATATGGGGGATGCCAACCTCCTCCCAAAAATGTAGTTGCCTGACTGCTATACTTGACCCCCTTTGTCTCAGCACTAATGCCCCGTACACACGAGCAGAAATTCAGCCAGCAAAAGTCTGATGAGAGCTTTTGGTCTGAAAATGCGACCGTGTGTATGCTCGGACTTTTGCTGGCGGAATTCCAGCCAGCAAAAGATTGAGAGCATGTTCTCAATTTTTCGGTTGGCAAAAGTTCCGATCGGAAATTTTGATCATCTGGACCAATTCCGACGCATGCTCAGAAACAATTCGATGCATGCTCGGAAGCATTGAACTTAATTTTCTGGGCTCGTCGTAGTGTTGTACGTCACCGCGTTCTTCATGTTTGAAAGTTCAGCGAACTTTTGTATGACCGTGTGTATGCAAGCCAAGCTTGAGTGGAATTCCGTCAGAAAAACCATCCAAGATTTTTCCGAAGGAAATTCCGCTTGCGTGTACGCGGCATAAGCCAGTAGTACAAGACCATTATGCATTTCAGGAACATCAGAGTACATTCATAAGCCCTTAACTGCATATTGGGCAGAGTCAATTTATTGACGCAAGAGGGCCACTATGACAGCCAGGTAGTTGCCATTTTGATTTATCAGAGGGTTTACTTGTGTTTTACTATCTTACTCCACTGCCCTGTAAAGCTGGTGCTCTGATCCTACTCACTCATGGAATGTGCTTGGGCCCTTCATGTCATCACATGCAATGCAGGACCAGTGGTGGCCAATGATGAAGGCAACTGGTAAAAGAGGCTTTGGGGGACAGGTGGGGCAACCGGTAGGGAGCAAGATTGCAGGACCAATGGAGTAGTTTAATTTTATTCCATTGAATCATTCCCCAGAGATTGGCTTTAAGATCCTGACCATAATAAGAATGTATATAAAAAAAAAAGTGCATGTCCTGTATGTGTGTGTGTGTGTGTGTGTGTGTGTGATATATATGTATGCACCCAATAGCATGCTTTTGAGTCTGCATGGAGTGTATGCATGTGTGTGTGTGTGTGTGTGTGTGTATGCATGTGTGTGTGTGTGTGTGTGTGTGTGTGTGTATATATAATCATTTTTTATTTATTTTATTTCTAAGCTGTATTTTGTGCTCGTGAATCACGCTGTGTCGCAAAAACTATTTTCAAGACTTTCAGTGCTACTCTCTGCAGCTTAATGTATTCTCTCTCTGTTGCCTGAGGTCACTTTTTTAGAGAACAATATGTGGTGATTGAAGGACAGAGATTGCTTTCTGATATGCCAGGAAAACATCTAGTCAGGAGCTCTATGAGGATGTCTCTTTGCTACTTTTTACAAAGGATGCAGCCTCTGTAGGAAAGGACAAATCCTGTCAAATAGATTTTACTGCTGTGAGGATGTAAAGCCTTGAGTTGTTGATAGAATCAACTAACCTGCACAGTGTGTTGTGCCATGTGGTTATGCATCTGTAATACACCAATAATACCAACACATATTTGGCTTGTTAATGCTTACACATGCGAGCAACATTGCCTGCTGTTGACTATAGTACATGTAGACCCAATCGCTAATATTTTATATACAGTTATTTTAGGGCCCTATGCACACAGGTTGTAATAAATGCTGCTTTTACAGGCGTGTAATTATTTATAAAAATTTTTTGCCTGTAAACGTACAAGTTAGCCTATGTGGCCATTCACACACACAGGTATTTACAGGCATAGTCGAAGAGGAACATTTAGGGCACTTTCACACTGAGGTAAAGCGCTGCTAGTTTTAGCAGCACTTTACCGTCGTTTTAGTAGCACTTTCCAGCCGTTAGCGGGGCGCTTTTAACCCCCTCTAGCGGCGGAATAAAGGGTTAAAAGTGCCTGCAAAGTGCCACGGCGCTTTGCAGGCGCTTTGGCGGTGCTGCCTATTGATTTCAATGGCAGGGGCGCTTTAGGAGCAGTGTATACACCGCTCCTAAAGCGCCCTTAAAAGATGCTGCTTGCAGGACTTTTTTTTTAATGTCTCGCAAATGCACCGCTCCAGTGTGAAAGCCCTTGTGCTCTCACACTGGAGTGACAGGAGAGGCACTAGTGCTGCTAGGCAGAAGTGCTAACTACTTAGCCACTGTGCTGCCTGACTATGTTTTTAAAATGTTTTGAATAGGTAATAATCAGTGGAAAGCTAGAGTAAGGCCCTTTTCATATGGGCTGTCCAATCGGGTCCACCTGTCAGTTTTTCTGGCAGGCATGATTGGACCCTGCATTGTCCTCTATGGATCAGCGGACACCCACCGCCATTCGATCCGATCCGGTCATCAAAAACAGAGGGATGGTGGTCCTATTTTCCATCCTTACATTCGATCAGATGGAAACAGACAAGCGGTTTGTTTCCATTTGATTGCCCCATAGAGGAGAGCGGGACTGTGTCTGTGTCTGCTCTGCATAGCAGAGGGGACACAGACCTGTCATTCTCCTGCTCCGCGGGGATCAGAGCACAGATCCCCCGTTGAGCAAGCGCATTCTGCATAGTGGAGACTCCCATGTGAAAGGGGCCTTACTCTAATTTAATTTAAATAAATAGAATAGATGACATAACTAGTGCCATCTCTGTATTCGCAGATTCACAGCCTAGGAATAAAGATTTGAGTGGATGGAGAGCCAGAGTCAATCTAAGAGTCATCTGCAGAGATAAGTTGTATTACTTCTCCTATCCCTCAGTTTGGCAGGCTCTAGTGCCCAAAACCTTCATTAGCTCAAAGCTCCTGGTTGTCGTTGGCACCTTGGCCTCATTACATACAGTGCAAGTCTAGTAACCCTGAATTATATGTGGAGGAGACATGTCTACAATAGTGACCAAATGCACTGTATTAGGGTGGCTGCACTGGACCCAGTGGCATGACAGCTGGAGGAGAGAAAATGGTATAAGTATATATTACATCTTATTCCTGCACCCCTAGACTAAACAAGCATTTAACCCTTGCATTGGGGTGGGGGCTCCTGCAAGGATATATTTTATCAGCCTTGAGAAAACTGTATACCTTGAGGTATGCTACCAGAAATATTGAAAATTAGATTTTAGGTTTACATACACTGTCATTTAAAAATGGTTTAACATGAGGCATGAACCCTAAAAATAAATAAAAATCAAATGGCACACTGCAACCGAAATGAGCTCTAAAACAAGAAAAGACCAAACGGTCTTCTAACCGGATTCACTGCAGCTTTGTCAGCCCAGTTTGTGATGCACTTCTTTCCATAGACCAGAATATCTTTCTCTAGCCTCCCACGCTGCCTACTGGGGTTGTGTTACAATGTATCATTGCTAGAGGTCTCACCAGAATGGGAAGTAAGGTTCTAACCTTGTAAGGTTCCATCCCCACTCAAAGGCTAAAAAGAAAATGTTTGGACTGGCTTTTGTCTTTAATCTCTAGCTATTTACCGTATTTTTATACTTGCCTGTATTACCTCTTTAATGACATTAAAAAAAAATGTAATTTTTTAATGTCTGAATTTTCTCTTCCCTGCCGCCTTTCAATTTAGGCTTTGAAGCAGCACAAACGATGCTTAGTTTTTGAACTATGTGCCAAGTATAACATTTATTATGGACTAAACAGTATTAACTGGACTATAACTATAAAGTTTTCCCTTTGAATTTCTCATAAACATGATTTATATGTCACACACCATTTAAGTTTTATAAATGGCTTTTTTTGGAAGATCCGTATTCTTTTTGTGATAAATGTTTTTTTTGTGCTTGGCTAGCTAGTCAACTACATTCACTTAAAAGTGCAAATTTTATTGAAGCAGAACTTCGTCCAATTGGTATAATACCCAATATGTGAACAATTTTACCTGCTGGAATATTGAAGATTTTGTTTAGCCATGCCTGCGATTTACCTTCAATGTTTTCAGCTCCCTGTGTCACCTATTTGTAGTGAAATGTGAACACTTAATGTCACATTGCTGAGGTCATCTTTGGGCTCTGCTCCTGTAAGGTGCCTGAACACCCCCAGCTCCTAGCACTGGGCTCACAATGCATACACTTTGCCTGCATATATTTAATTTTGATTATTTAATTATCCAGTTGTTACAGCTTTCCAATCTGAATCTCAAAAATAATGGATTTTGAACTTTTTGTTAAATTTTTGTTGGTTTTACATTGAGTTGTAGCTGTATTTTTTTTTTTACACATCATTTTCTCCTTTAGCAAGGAGAAACGATTACAATATTTATTTTTCTCCATTCAAGAGAAGAAATAACCCACAGTGACGGGCTGTACAGTGAATGATCAATGTAATAGCCAATGACAGGCTATTACAGCGATCAGGTGATTTGGGAACCAGCCCTCCAGGTTTGTGATTGTTAGTACTGTGCAGCTCCCTCAGCACAAACACAGTAGCACATATATGCGGCCCCACGGATTAAGACTTCCATGAAGCTGTGTGTGTATGTGTGTGTGTGTGTGTGTGTATATGTATATATATATATATATATATATATATATATATATATATATATATATATATATATATATATATATATATATATATATATATATATATATATATATATATATAAAATAATTTATTTGACAGGAAGGTGTTAAGGTGGCTGTAAGGTTGACAGTTTTCCACAGCATGTCCTTTGTCTCCAACCATGCCTGAAGCATGTATTCATTCTTTGATAATATCTCATAGCACTAATGCCAATCTGACCATCTACTGTAGTATGTTGAATCATTGACCTTTTTTTGTAATAATATATAAATTCTCAATTATGTGCAGCCTTTTGGTGGCCACTCTTTAGGCCCCTATATCAAGTACACTATAGTGTCAAAAGTATTGGGGTGCCTGCCTTTACATTTTAATGGCATCCCAGTCTTAGGCCGTAGGGTTCAATATTGAGTTGACCCACCCTTTGCAGCTACAACAGCTTCAACTCTTCTGGGAAGGCTGTCCACAAGGTTTAGGAGTGTGTCTATGGGAAAGTTTGACCATTCTTCCAGAAGCGCGTTTGTGAGGTCAGGCACTAATGTGGACGCGAAGGCCTGGCTCCACTCTAATTCATGCCAAAGGTGTTCGATCGGGTTGATGTGCAGGCGAGTCAGGTTCCTCCACCCTAAACTTGCTCATCCACACTATTTTGCCAAAAGTACTGGGCCACCCCTCCGAATCATTTTGATGGAGGGGAGATTATGGTGTGGGGTTGTTTTTCAGGGGTTGGGCTTGGCCCCTTCGTTCCAGTGAAGGGAAATCTTAAGGCCTCAGCATGCCAAGACATTTTGGACAATTTCATGTTCCCAACTTTGTGGGAATAGCTTGTGTGCCCCTTCCTGTTCCAACATGACTCCGCACTAGTACACAAAGCAAGGTCCTGACCTCAACACCTTTGGGATGAATTGGAGTGGAGACTGCAAGCCAGGTCTTCTCGACCATCATTGCCTGACCTCACAAATGCGCTTCTGAAAGAATGGTCAAACATTCCCATAGACACACTCCTAAACCTTGTGTACTCACTTACAACTTTGAAGAAGATAGGGCATTCTATAGTGCCATACTGTGATATGTTCATAAATAATCCTATATAGTTGATGATACCCTAAGCTAAGGAAATCAGGAGCCTGCTGCCTCTCCTTCTGCATAGCAGTAAGTGTATGACCCAAATACGGCCACGATCCATGGCTTTTACACCTTGGGTGTAGAATAGGTTTCTGCTGTAAATATACAAATAAAAGAAGCAGATGGACAGCCAAAACACTACAGTTTTTCTAACCAAATTGACAAAAAGGATTCCCTTTTGCAACTTTTAATTTAGCATACTTTTATACTTTTTTTTTTTCCACCAGCCATTTTTCTCCTAATTTCTGAACCTGTGACAATGAAATAGTGTGAAAAGTGAACAGAAAGGGTTGTTGAAAGCCTCAGTTGTAATTTGCAGTTTCACATTAGTGGGGAAAAACTGTTTAAAAACATCATCCTACATTCTTTGTGTCCTCAAATAGGGTCAGGTTTTTTTTTTCTAGATTTACCTTTCTCTAGTTTTTATGCTTTAGGACAAGTTCCAGGTATGGATATTTTTTTACATTGATTCAGCTTGGACCCGTGTAAATATGCATATACCATAACTGGCTGATGCCCCTGGAAGATGGAAATCACTAAAGTAGACACCGCTGCTTCAGTGATCTCCACTTGTTTTCGGATACCGTGCTGAGTGGCTGCTCTGCTTCATTCTGGATAAGGGAGGTCAGCAACTCGGCACAGGCACCATTCCGAGAAGGGTTTCTCAACCAGGGTTCCTCTGGAAGTGGCTAGAGGCTCCTTGAGCAATTACTGCTTCTTAGATAAGTTCCCACTGACACCATTGATCTTTTTAGCTATCTGTAAGGGGGTAAGTCTTTCCAATGATCACAAGTGTAAGGAACATTCTTCCCATTGACCATTACGCTAACGTATCATGAGCTGTAGATCTAATCATTTTTAGTAGGGGTTCCCTGAGACCAGAAAGTTATGTAAAGGGTTACTCTGTGTTAAAAAGGTAGAGAATGACTGACTGATTCAGAGAGTGCTTGGATGAGAAGAGGTAGGACGGTGACATCACCTGGAAGCTAGGGGAGATAACTGGAGTAGCACTGTCTACTTCAGTGTTTCAAGATTCATGGGCTTCTGCCAGGTATACTATACTATATTGCCAAAAGTATTGGGGAGCCTGCCTTTACAAGTGCATGAAGTTTATTGGCATCCCAGTCTTAATCTGTAGGGTTCAAAATTGAGTTGGCCCACCCTTTGCAGCTAGAACAAAGGGTGGGAAGCACGGTCCATAAAGACATGGATGAGTGAGTTTGGGGTGAAGGAACTTGACTGGCCCGCACAGAGTCCTGCCCTCAACCTGATTTAACACCTTTGGGATGAATTAGAGTGGAGACCGTGAGCCAGGCCTTCTCATCCAACATCAGCGCCTGAATTCACAAATGCGCTTCTGCTAGAATGGCCAAATATTCCCATAGACACACTCCTAAACCTTGTGGACAGCCTTTCCATAAGAATTGAAGCTGTTATAGCTGCAAAAGGTGGGCCAACTCAATATTGAACTCTACGAACTAAGACTTGGATGCCATTAAAGGTCATATGTGTTTATGTAAAGCGCTGCCTAAATTGATGCCGCTATATAAGTACCTTTTAAATAATAATGGCAGGTGTCCCAATACTTTAGGTAATATAGTGTATATGCATAGTTACATCGGTCCAAGCTGGGCCAATGTAACTATGTATAAAATATCCATACCTGAAATTTCTCTTTAAAACACATCTAAAACTTTTTAGGCTATTTTTTCTTAATTTTTACCTAGTAGCAGATTTCTTGTTTTAGGGTGGCTACACTCACTCCTCCACTGCATTTTAAAAGGAGCGCAACGTAAAGCATCCTTGGACAGCAGCCCTGTCAACCTATGGAGAGGGTACAAAAGAGGGAAAAACTGAAACATACAAATACAGTAAAAATATATACAGTATATGTAAAAACCTTCCCTCCCCTGACTAATCTCCAGGTCACAACAATAACGGTGAATTATCTGGATGACTTTTGAATTTGCTGCGCAAATATCAAATGCTCATGTAAGTGAAAGCACTATCATTTGAATATTAATCTCAAACCTGTGAAAATGGCTATTGTGCTACACTGTGCCCTTGTCAACCTGCAATCCATTCTTTGTTATGCTAACTATTTACACAAATCGGCCACCCCCCCCATACATCACAGTGTAATGTCAAAAGGGGTATAAAAGTGTCAGGGCTGGGTTGGCCGGTCATCTGTCGGCTAGTTGCCAGCTTACATCTCTCTGCACGGTTACTCAGCTGTTGATGATATCCTCTTCATCAATCCTGCCTACTTAAGCCGTCCAGTCCAGACGAGCTCTGCCTTCGCCTTGGTCACATCACAGAAACTCCTGCGATCCTGTTCAAGATTTGCTTTGCTGACATCCCTTCTGGCTCCAGATCCTGCTTGCTGTTCCACTACATTGATTCCGGACTTCTGGCTTGGCTGACTATCCGTTCCAGTTACTGAACTTTGGCTATGTTTTGACTACGTTTGTTCTTTTTACTTTTATTATTAAACAAGTGTGATTTAACTGTACTTCTGTCTCGGCCTGATTTCATGGTTTCTAACAAAAAGTCTCCTAAATTGAAAATTGGGGTGTGCAAATTATGTAAAGGTTGCATTTGAAAAAATTACAGGGAAATGCAATTTTTTCCTAATATGTTTTTAATAAAAACAAAGGAAATGGCAAATTTGGATACATAATTTTTATCAAATTACAGCTTGATCTCTCCGAAAAACAATGATGAGTAGACTTCAAAATCTAAAAGCTATAAAGTGTGGAACTGAGATATCACCAAAAAAAAATCCTGGGAGTTGAGGTGATTTTGAAAAGAAAAAGGCCTCGTTACTCATGTGGTTAAGTTAAAGTAACTCATATTTTTGAGTGATTACTTCATTTTTAATACATTTAAAATATATATTTTGCAATCCCATAATTTTATTGTGTGGTTAGAACCATTTTGCTACTGTTGGGGCATGGACATTTTTGAAAGCATGCACCAGGCCCTGATCTCACGAAGGTTGAAAACCACTGTATATAATCCACTCCTGTGTTTTATACCAGCATTTCTGTGCAATAGGTGCTTTTTTTTATTTTATTTTTATTTTTTTATTCTGTTTTACACCATCTATGTTCCTCCAGTAAAATGACATTCTAAAATGTACATGCTTGCGTGAGCACTAATTTGGTACTTTGTATGCTGCTCCGGTCTGTTTGTGGCATTTAATGTTCTAACATCTCTCTGGTTGGTTGAATCCATATGTCATTCAAATGGGAAACTAGCTTGGCATTGGCTTGACACTCATTCAGCCGTGGAGCACAATGATAGAATTATAAAAACTGTGTGTCTGTTCATTAGACCATTGGGGTTTACAAGCATTATTTCTAAAAATGCCTACATCACTTTTTTCTTTGGCTGATACTTCTTCCTAAAAGTCTACAAAGTCAACAACTTTCTTTTTTTTTTTTTCTTTTAAAATCACTGAATTCCCAAAGCCTTTTTTTTGCCTCTACTGCAGAGAAATCATTTTTGCATATAGGCATTTAATGCGCTAATGCCGTCTGTCAGCAACCTTTATGCTTAAATAGTGTACAGTCTAATATCTTGGCAAAATTATGATGCGATGAGAAAGCCACAAGTGTTATACATGTTATTTTTATTGGCATGCTGCGTTCGTGAAACAAACTGGCAATCTTTTTTGTGTTTTTTGTTCCAGGTTTTTAAATCTAACTGCAAGACTTGCTGTCATGTCTCTTTAATCAATTGCTTCATACCGTTTATTGTTTTACTTCTGTTTGTAAAATGATCTATCGTTTAAGAAGGCGTCATGCTATTGTTTTTACTTTGATGTAATATGGTCCACACTTACTCTTGCTTTTTATAGGAAGTTTCTATTGATGTATTACCAGGAATGTCTTTGCTGCATTAGTGATGTCTGCCAGCTCTGCATATCTTTACTAGTAACAACCTTTGTCAGGCTTGGATTTTAACTTACAATTAAAACAAATCTGCTTCCTTCTTCTCAATTAAAGGATACCCTCATCTTTCTAGCCAAACAGGATTTGCCTTTTCAGCCTGCAAGTGAAGTGTATATTTTAGGCTGACCTTGGATGGGTAGAATACTCTGCGAACTTGCCAGGACCTGTGGAGGTCATTAGTTTGGCTTGTCCAGTGTTCCCAAATGATGCATGCAGTTAAAAATTTCTTTCACGTCATGAGACGCCTAAAGGCAGACATTGTCCTAATACAAGAGACACACTTCCGGGAAAACACACACTCCCGAGCCTCAAAAATAGATACTTCCCGACGGTATATCATTCGACTTATACGGAAACCAAATCGCAAGGGGTATCTATTCTGATCTCAGCAAAAATCCCCTGGACCCTAACAGCTGTATTAACAGACCCGATGGGTAGATTCCTATTCCTCAAGGGCCTGATTGGCGGGGTAAAGGTGACCATAGCGAACCTCTACGCACCAAACACCCAGCAAGACACTTTCATCAAAAAACACTTAACTATCCTACAAAGATTCGCTGAAGGGCAGCTCATTGTGGGTGGAGATCTTAATATTCCCCTAATTTCCAGCGGAAGACACCTCAACGTGTTGCTCATCTACCCCCAGGCACACACGCAAAGCCATTCATTTAGCGCTTCAGGCAGCACAGCTAATGGACGCCTGGCGTCTCTTCCACCCCGGCGAACGGGACTATACGTTCTATTCACGACCTCTTAACGTATACTCACAAATTGACTATCTCCTAATACCACACAACCAACTCCAGGCAGTGAAAAATACCTCACTAGGGTCTATCACGTGGTCAGACCATGCCCCAGCTATCATGAGCTATGCCCTGACAGACTTCCAAAGAAGTCAAAGGAAGCCGTGGAGGCTTAACGAAAGCCTCCTGAAAAACCCTGAAACATTAGCAGAAGTGATGAGAGAAATAACCAACTACTTCCAAACCAACAGTGGTACTGACAGCAAAGAGGGCCTAGTTTGGGAAGCCCACAAGGCGGTGATACGCGGGGTACTTATCAAACACATCGCAAGACTCAAAAAGCAGATGACAGCCCAACTGACTTTACTACTGAACAGACTCCAAACCCTAGAATGCAGACACAAACAAACCCTGACTGACCTACTAGGAAGAGAGCTTGACGCACTACGCACGCAAGTCACTGATCTGCTTTACTTTAAAGCTAAGACGGCACTACAAATATCATGCAAAAAGATCTATGAGTCGGGGAAATAAATGCGGCAGATTACTAGCACAATCCCTCTGTGATCACAGGACAAAAGGTAGCACTACCACAGCACATAACACAGGAATTTAAATCCTACTATGAGGCACTCTATAATCTGACCAACACACCCCCACCCCTAGAACACATAACTGATTTATATTGCCACCTCCTGCATGCCTACCCTTTCCACTGAATCTTGCGAACTGCTAGAAGACCCCATCACGTTATCCGAGTTACAAACTGCGATTAAGAACACCAAAATCGGGAAAGCCCCCCGGACCTGACGGCCTCACACTCCAATATTATAAGACACTACTCCTGGCACTAGGCGACCATCTAGTTAAAGTGCTTAACAGCCTCACTAAAGGAGGAAAACTACACACCACCACGCTGCAAGCCCAAATATCCGTAATCCAGAAAGAAGGTAAGGACCCGACCAACTGCGGAAGTTACAGACCTATATCCCTACTCAACACAGACCTCAAATTGTTTACCAAAATACTAGCCACCAGACTACAGACTCACTTGCCCCACCTGATACATTTAGACCAAGTAGGCCAGGGACAACACCACCAAGGTCCTGAACCTGCTCTACAGAGTCACCCGCACCAAAACACCTAGCATATTTCTAAGCACAGATGCTGAAAAGGCGATTGATCGGGTCAGCTGGGCCTTTGTTTGCTACATTACGACATGTAGGTCTGGGTGACAATATGCTAAGCTGGATAGCAGCACCGTACGAAACACCGTCAGCTAGAGTCAGGGCCAATGGAGTGATCTCGGACCCCTTCCCGATCACGAATGGGACAAGACAGGGATGCCCGTTATCCCCCCTCCTATTCACCCTCTCCCTAGAACCATTCCTGTGCCACATACGATTGAACCCCATCTCGGGAGTGAAAGTACACCAAGCCCAACACAAGGTGTCAGCTTACGCAGACGACCTCATGTTCACACTCACCACCCCCTCGATCTCCCTCCCTAACCTCCTACGGGAATTCAAGACATATGGAGCCATCTCCAACTTAAAAATCTATTTCACCAAATCGGAGGCGATGGGAGTGGGAATACAAACGATACAACTTAAACATCTACAATCTAGCTTCAAACTGAAATGGACACAAACCGCCCTGAAGTATCTAGGCTCACACATCCCCTGCACATTTGCGCAGCTATACGAGCTCAACTTCCCACCCCTCCTGAAAACAATTAGAGCATTACTGAACAAATGGAACACAGGCCTACACTCCTGGATCGGTTGCTGCAATATATTAAAAATGATGATCCTCCCGAAATTCCTTTACCTCATGCAGGCACTACCCATCCACATACCGACATCCTATTTTAAGCAGGTACAATCTGCACTTACAGAATTGGCCTGGGCTAAGAAAAGGCCACGACTCTCACTCAAACTATTAGTCCTACCTAAACACCACGGTGGGCTTGCATTGCCAGACATTCGCACATATTACCAATCGGTACACCTAGGACGACTTATAGACTGGTGCCGCCACCAAGAGACCAAGCTTTGGTCACAACTAGAGCAACACCAAAGTGAAACTCCCCTTAACAGAGCTCCTTGGTGCCACTTGTCCCTACCAGTAGAAACCAAGCGACATCCACTAATTGGTAACACATCGCAAATCTGTGCCCGCCTCATATCGGAGGCCTCCATATCAACCCCCAACTCGCCTCTTTTCCCCATACTGGGGAACCCCGGATTTACACCAGGAATACACGACGCAGCTTTTCGGAGACTGATTGACGCAGGACTACACCAAACCTCCCATTTCAGTACTAGGGGCCAGTGGCGCACAATAGCAGAACTTTCCGAACCCACAGGCTTGTTCCGACTGGATTTCCTGAGAGCCCGCCAGCTAGGCCACTTCCTACACTCTTTGAAACCCCCCCTGTCGAGGGTCTTCCCCTCACATCATTGGAGGAACTATGTAGCGCCTCGGGTACCATAACACACATGCTCTCACAAGCCTACAACCTATTGAACGTACCAAAAACAGATTTTATACCCCCAGGCCTACTTAAATGGGAGTCAGAACTAAATTGCCACTTCAACACAACCAAAAGACAACGAATACTTAAATTCACGCACAAATCCTCTATGTGCCAAAATTCAAGAGACCAACTACAAACTCTTGTCAAGATGGTACAGAACCCCAGAACTGCTCCACAAATTCTTCCCGGCGACGCCAGATCTTTGCTGCCGGGCAGATAAGGGAACACTACTACACATATTTTGGTCCTGCCCCGTACTAAATCACTTCTGGAAGTTGGTGCATGAGGTCACCCAGAAATTCACGGAGTGCACAGTACCAGAAGACCCCGCATTCTTCCTGTTCCACGCATCAGACACCCCGGAGAAAATATAAAAAAAATCAGTAATTAGACGCAGCTCAAGCTTGTATACCGCTGCAGTGGAAGTCCACACGCCCTCCAACTATAGCCTCATGGATTGCTAGAGTGGAGGAAAAAAACTCCAGGGAATTTACAGTAACCCAAACCTACCATGCAATATACTGTGGAAAAACACGACTATTTCTGGCTCTGTTATAACTTGATTTGTTGGATTCTGTATTTTGAATTGGATGTTTTTACTTGACACATGTAAGGCCCCTTTCACACTGGGGCGGTTTTCAGGCGGTACAGCGCTAAAAATAGCGCCTGTACACCGCCTGAAAAAAACGGCCCCATTCACTCCAGTGTGAAAGCCAGCGGGCTTTCACACTGGAGCGGTGCGCTAGCAGGACGGTAAAAAAAGTCCTGCTAGCAGCATCTTTGGAGCGGTATAGGAGCGGTGTATTCACCGCTCCTATACCGGTCCTACCCATTGATTTCAATGGGACACCGCGGCAATACCACCGTAAAACCGCCCTGCGAGCTGCCGAATACCGCAGCTAAAACGGCGGTAAAGCAGCGCTAAATATAGCGCTGCTTTACCATCGCCGCAGCTCCCGCCCCAGTGTGAAAGGGGCCTAATACTCTGTAACTTGTCGGCCCGATTGGGCCCTGTTCCTGATATAAATAAAAAATTTAAAAAAAATATATATATTTCTTTCACTTTTCTTCATGGAAATGGGAAGGCACCTGCTTAGTGGTTTTACAAAATTTTAGGAAATCTGTACCATGACGATGGCTGCATCCAGTGGTTAGAATTGTCTTTTGCCCTCTAAAGAGGCTATACATGGCTTTATTATTGAAGCAAATACAAGCATTGAGCAAAGATCTAGAAATATACTCTATCGTACTGCCAACAACGCTTCATAGGGTTGAATAAGAGTGCAAAGCACATTCGTCGGTTCACCCGGGAAGATTTTAACAGCTGCCTTAGGTGTAGTTGCACTGTAACCATTTATTAGCTAGGGATCTATTAGGATTCCTTGACAGAAGAAATTTTACCGCCTTTTTCTCAGTCAGTTGTGTGCCAGAATGTGGAGGCTGGTTTGTTTTGGCTCTTCCCCGCTTTCTCAGTCTCTGGCCATTGATATTGAAGGAACAGTGATAAACAGCAGACAGGACAGTACATTTAGATGCATATAAAGACTGCTCACAGCATTGGTCTCTAACCAATGGCTTCGAAGCCACTTGTGACCCACTGGTATCTCAAAATTGCTTGTAGTGTAGCAAACACTTGACAGCTACATACTAGCTTCCTGCCTCCGCAACCACTTGGAGAACTATGGGTACCCTCAGATTTGTGAGTGATTCCAAATAACGTCTATTTTTCAGAAAAGAAAAACTCTTCTATAGGAAAATATCCCAATAAAAAAGGTTTCTGTGAATATAACCCCAGGGGCAAGTAACAACCAGTTGCCTCTTTGCATCATTCCTCCTCATAACTGCTTCATGATGGGACTGTCTTTTAGAGACTTGAATATGTGTTATGAGTTCCTGCAGGTTAAATAAAATTGCAATTTTTTTTTTTTTTTTTTTTCTACTACTGTACTGCATATAGACAAACTTTATATTGAAGACTTTGTTTCTGTAAATTTTGGCTTCTTATTTGTATTAAAGTAATTGTTGTGCCAATTTTTATTTTATTATGTTTAGAATAAAATAGGGAATAGGAACCCCTGCAAATTTTTTCTGTCATGTTGGGAAGATTTCACTTCCTGTCCCAGGAACACAGCAGGAAGGAGGAGGAGAGACCTCTCCAAAGCAAGGAGATGTCTCCCCTGACTATCTTGACTATCTGTTTCTGTCACTGCTCAAAACGTTTGTCTTAGGCACATAAGGTGCTAGAACATCCAATGGTCATTAGGATTAATCCACAGTGGGGGCACAGACAGCAATAAAAATCAGACCGCGTTTTCTGTCTAAAACGCACCAAAAAAAAAAAAAAGATTTTGGCTTTACGTATACTTTAATTATAAATTCATGTTCGGAAACTGTTCTTATGTTGAACTAGAAAGCTCTATGGATGTGTTTTGTACTCTGTAATTTGAACATCTAATACACTATTTGAATTCCTGAATACCTAACATATTACTAATAAGCTGTATGCAATGTTTTTATCTTGTAGTTTATGGTATATTTTATAGCCTTCTTGTATTTAAATTTTTTAACAATTTTAAATTTTGCAGAATTAGTATGTAGCTGGAATCGAAGGCTACTGATCTCTGGTAAAGCTGCATTTTAAAACAAAACAATGTTTGACTTTCCTGTGGTAATATTCATCTATTGGACTTATTAGATCAGTATTTTGTGTATGTAGTGGTGAAAAACGTCACAGTGCTCAAGGCAGGAAATGGCCTAATATGCAGTTTCTTGGCTCCAGGTTTATGAGACATATGTTAAACAAAGTGTTCGCAAACAAAATTAATATTGATGAATTGCTACTAGATGAGTTGGCACACTGCTCTAAATACATGGAAAATACTAAACCACGAAGAGCAGTGGACTGCAGAAGTCTAGCAGAAGGTTCCGAAGATAAATAGGATCATTTGAACTGACCAATAGAAACCTTTGGCTGACATAATTTGCAAGAAGGAACTTTGCCCTGCTATAGTATCTCTAAATTTATGCCTTTGTGTGGGCACCCAGACTTCCACCAAGTGGTAGCTTTCTGCTGTAGGAATCTAGAGGAATTGCAAAGCTAGGACACATGGTGGCCCACACCGTCCTTCTTCTTTTTTTTTTTTTTTGTTTTTTGGATAATTTATATAATGTATGATTTTAGATATTGTATGGTTGCTGTATTCTTTTCAGTATTAAGGATTTAACACTTGGTTTGTGTCCTATAAGGCTTCCAACTCTTAAATTGGAGAAAAAAAAAATTGGAGACCATTATAAATTTATTGCAGCATTCCAAAAAAAGTGTACATCTGGTCCATAAAGCTCAGCGGAAGTTTTTAAAGAGGAGTTCCACCCAAAAGTGGAAGTTCTGCTTAAAGCGTTCCTCGATCCCTTCTATGCTACATTTTGGCATTTTTTTTTTGTTGGGGGGGGGGGTGGGGGGAGCAGATACCTAGTTTTGACAGGTACCCCACTCCCACTTCTGCTCGAGTGGAAGTCCTCCCCTCCCTCCCTGCACTCTTCTGGGACACGTCACAGCTCCCAGAAGATTGCCCAGCCACTGAGGAGGCGCAGCATGTGAAGCTGCAAGCTGAGTACACACTTGTAATGCCGGCGCCATAGAGAGGCAAGGGAGAGAACGGAGGGTTTGGGCGGCCACATCACTGGATCCTGGGATGTGTGCGTTTATTAAAAGTCAGCAGTTTCACTTTTTGTAGCCGCTGAATTTTAATAAAGACAAACATTACTGGAACTCCGCTTTAAAAAAGGCTATAGTTAAAGTTGAAGTCCAGTCTAAAAATGAAAATGTTCCTATTATATGTAAAATATCTTTGCCTTTGACATTATTCATTTTCTGTATAGCTGATTGTCTAGCTTTGATTAGACTTTCTAAGCTTGGCAATCAGCTTCTTGCTGTTCTTTAGGGACAACCTTACTTCCTTACTTCTGAATTCTGCATGGGAGCCTCTCACTTCCTGAAAACGTTGTCCTTCTCTTCTATATAGGCATGCCTACTGTTCATTCTAACCGCCCCAGTCTTGCCCAGCCCCGCCTCCATCCCTCCTCTCATTTTTAGACAGACATGCTTAGACCTGCCCAACCCCATCCCTCTTCTCTTTCTCTGATCTCCTCCTGTCTTCATAACCTCGTTTTGGATAGCAGTTTCTCCTGAGAGCGAGAGAGAGGGGGGAGGACAGGCTTTGGAAGTATGTTCTGTTTGTTATAAACTGTAAGATTATAATGCAACATGCTGCAGATTTTCCACAGTGAGAACCACGTTGTTTCTGCATGGAACTGTGTGCACACGCCCAGCTGAGGGAGCTACATGTGAGTAATGAGTTTAAGGCTCCGTTTCCACTAGTGTGACTTCTCATGTGACTTTGGACACACAAAGTTGCATGACTAGTCACAGCCCATTGATTTCAAAGGCAAACGTTTCCATCTATGCGCCTTTGAAAATCAACAACTTTGAAAAGGTGCCTGCACTACTTTGATGCAACTTTTGATGTGACTTTGATCCAGAGTGTAAAGTTGGATCAAAGCTGCACTCAGTCACACTCTAAATCGCACAGCTTTGGAGTCACTAGTGGAAACGTAGCCTAAGGCTAGAGTGCGACTTTGGAGTGTGACTTTGATCCAACTTTACACTCTTTGGATCAGTCGCAAACAAAAAGTCGCATCTAAGTATTGCAGGTACCTTTTCAAAGTCGCCTAGATGGGAACGGGTGCCATTAAAATCAATGGACTGTGACTTGTCATTCGACTTTGTGTCCAAAATCTCATGACAATTTGCACTAGTGGAAACAGAGCCTTAGTGTGGTTGCCTGTACTATGATCATTGTAGACTGTGAGCTGAGACCTCAGAGCACTTCCAGCTAAACTGACAGTCCCCCCCTCTCCCTGTGTCCAGCTCCCTTCTCCTGTGCACAGCTATAATGTATATGTGCCCGGCTCCCCCCCCCCCCCCCTCCTGTGTCCGTTGTGGATGGGGCTTTTTATTTCTTAATTTTCTCATGAGTTAGAATGTACAATGAGAAAACACTGGGGAGGAACCTATGATTAGCTCCTCCCATCCTGTATACGCCCACTGGCTACACAGGAACAGTGTCCATCCCAGGAAGTGATGTCACTAGCTTTCAGTAACCACACCCACTGGCTGATTTTAGTCTCAGAAGGAAGTAGTATTTAAGTCATGTGACGGCACTGGAACTGCAAAATAAAGGTAGAAAAACTGGGATTTATTTCATTTTGAGACATAAGGCTGAACTTAGCTCACATTAATGATTGCAGGGAAGAAATTAAGTGTTAGGGTGGACTTCCACTTAAGAGTTTGGATTTAGAGAGAGGGTATAGTTAAAGTCCCAATGCTACATAAAAAACTTGTTACTTTGTATGTGTTCTGTGCAGATTGACAAATAGTCTCTCTGTGGAGTGCCTGCAGCAGTCCAATGTGCCCCTTGAATAGTAAGAACTACAGCTCTGCAGTTGGTAGGGAGCATGAGCTTATCTGATTGGAGAGCTCAGGCTCGTAGGTCGAATACAGTTTCCATGCAGAAGGCAGTGGTCTTTGCAGCTGAATGCTGGGGAACTGGATGCTATACGGGCACTGGTGCTCAATTATGACAACGTTTCAAAAGTAAGACAAGAAGGCTGGCCACACATTATACAATCTTACTGAACATTTTTACCTTTTAGATTTAACAAAACCATATAATATGAGTTCAAATCTAAACACTTATAAATTATATGCAATAAAGCAGGCCCTTACACTACATTCAATATCTCACAAAAGTGAGTACACCCCTAAATGAAAATGTCAAAATTACATTTGTGAGATACTGTAGTTGAACATAAATCTAAAGTAAATTAAATAAGAAAATTGTATAATTTATAGCCAGACTTGGTTGTTTTTATTTGCTGCACACTGATTTAATCTATAGTCTTTTACAAAAAGTTTATAATTGGGCTTTAAATATGGTTACATATATAGTTTACCTGGAGATTAATACCTAAATGTGTTTTATAAAACCTTTTTGGCTGTAGTTAAAAAATAAAAATAAAAAACAAATCACAAGCACACCATAAGTGTGAAATACCTTCAATGTAAAAGTCATTTCTGTGTTATGTTTCACAAATTCTTTTAATAAATGACCCCCATTCTTTGTAAATAATTAAATGCTGATCTATTCTTTTTTATTATGCATGTATGCATCACAGCCTTGGCTGCGAAAACATTTGCATAATGTGCATTTTGTACTAATTATTTAAAGAGCAGCTTCAATTCACAGATGGCTTAACAAAGAGCAGCCTTTTTAATTTACACACAAATATACACAGTATATGTATTTTCATCTTGGACTGAATGTATTTTTATAGGTTGAGATGATAGGTGTTTATTTTTTTACTCTAAACAGAAAATGAAAACCCAATTCCCTTTTGATGACCTACAACATAAAGCAACCACTGCTGCCTTGTTTCAAGAGAAAGAGAAAACACTTCCATGTTACACAAGGCTATAGGTGATCAATATCATAATATGCTACTGGAAACTACAGGGTTGATTCTATAGGCAATTTGGAAGGCAATGGTGATTGGATGATTAAAATCGGCAGAGGTCTTCTACCGCATAGGAAATTACGAGATTGGCCTTTGTTTTATCTCTAACCCAAGCACCACTGGAAGTGAAATGGATTAGTGCTAAGAGACAGGAGGAACACGAGTGCCAGTGAATGTTGATAGCAGAACCTTGGGGTGGGGATACAGGCTTGGAACATCCAGCAGAACATCTGGTCAGAAACTGCAGGATGAGCTGGGGTTAAAGTTAAACTTTGATTGTATTGCAGGTTTAGGAAATGGAGCCCATCAGAGCTTCCTATGAGCTTATGGCAGGACCACACAAGGATGGCAGATGCTGGATGCTTCCAGAGCAGGCACTCAGTTTTTACATGGAGCCGAATCGGAAACAGAAGCATTGTCACAGGGGTGGCTGAGGTCAGCAGGCAGCAAGGTATACAGAGTCATAAGCAGGATCAGAGTTGTGAATGGCAAGGCAAGCCAGGCCCATAACGGAAGTCAAAAACAGGACACACTCATGGTACAGAATACAGCTGCTGATCTGTCAGCACTGACAATGGATCAAGGCGTCATCTGGTGCCAACATTGACTGTGAATGTGCTCTCGCATCTGCATGTGTATGATCATGAGCACTTTTGCACGCTTGCGCGTGCCTGATCACAAATTTATGTACAATACCATGCGCAGGTCTCCAAGCCAGCTAGCTCACATGAATTTCCTGATAGCAGAGCTTCATCTCATTCACTAAGCTAAGGGATACTTCCCTTCTAAAGTTCTAATTGTCTTGTGGGTGACTGCTGCAGTGTTACAAGTGGTTAACCACTGTCTTATATTTATATTAAAACTTGCACTTTTTCTGCTTGGGACTGAGAAGTAATGCGCACCCCAGTGAGCCAGCATAATTTGGTGTAACTTTCCCATAGGGGCACATTGGTACAGATCACACTGCAGCTTTTCATATGAAGCAAGATACGACATTTCGTGAGATACATTTCGGAGGTGCAATATTTCATTCTACCGTATGTCCTCACATGTAGTAGAATGACAATAAAGCTTGACTTGAAGCAAGAACAGTCATAGTGGTGAGCAGACAATGGAACCTTTCACAATTATGCACGTCAGGACTCTTCGGGGTACGACCGCGCTATATTAAGATTCCTCTAAACTCAACAATTGAGGTAAAAAAAAAAAAAAGAAAGATGGGTTGCTGTCTGTGGGCTGTAGGTGGGACAAGCCTGTTCCGCTGCATGTTGCTATGTTGCTGGAGTTCATTCAAATCCAATAGAATTATGCGTCTAGGTCATGGAGAATCTTAGGTGCATGCTTTTCCCTTACTGTCTCATGACTGATCATGGGTTATGCAAACAACTAAATGTAAGCGGCTACATTGAGCACATTATATTTGCAAAACTGTTCTGGATATGCATTAGTGGTTATTGCATATCCTTGTGACCCATGCACTAGCTTATAATTGGAATGCAAATTTCACACTCTCATACATACGAGTATACTAGTGCAGTCATGAATCCACATGTTTTGCCATTAATAAGAAATACCAGTTTTTGTTTCAAACTCCTTCTGTATATTAAAGTGGTGGGACACCCTGAAAATAAAAACTTGGGAGAAAGTTAGTAACAATTTAAAAAAAAAAATTTTTTTTTTTTACTTACCAGAAATGGCTGTTGCTAGGCAGATCGTCCTAATCTGCCTCCTCCAGAACCGCGGTGATCTTCTCTTCTTCCGTCTTCAGGTGAATGGGGCGCAGTGTGTTGTGGGAACTGTGTCCCACAACACACCGCGTTCCCCATTCACAAATACGACTTGCGCATGCGCAGTAGGAAACAAGAAGCCGTTTCCCTTACTCAGGATGGCGGTGCTGGATCCGGATAGCCGAGGGACATCTCGGCCTCCACCAACGACATCGCGGGCACCCTGGGAGGGTAAGTGTACTTTTTAAAAGTCAGCAGCGACTTTTTTTTTTTAGCTGCTGACTTTTAAAAAAAATTTTTTTTAGGTGAAACCCCGCTTTAACTGCCTACATGGATATACATAAGCTTCCCATACCTAATATTTTACAAATGCAAAGCTCATGTTTGCATATCATTATTATACTGAAATGTGTACTGTTTTTCTGACCTGTCCTTGCATCTTAAAGCCTCAGTGCATCCAAAATAAAATGAGAAATCAGGGACATAACTTAGTAAGATGTGTCCCTAGTGCTGATGCCTTTTTATTTTATTTGAATTCCTTCTCTGTCTCACCACTACCACCATAATCTTCAGGTATGCTGGGGGTAATTCAACTAAGGGGCTGTCACAGATTCTCATAAAGAGTGAATGACCATGCCCTCCTTTTCCACCTAGCTGCTCCATTCATAGAAGCCAGTACTACAGCTTCTATGAATGAGACACAATCCATGAATGGAGGTGGCAGACCTTTCAATCATCCTCCCGTCCTCCAATTCTTAGTTTTCATTTCATTCAAATAATCTGTAGTACAGCTTCTATAAATGGAGCAACTAGCTGGAAAGCATGAACATAGTTTTGCTCTTACCTTAGTTGTATTGACCCCCCACTGCACCATAAGATTATGGCTGCGGAGGTGGGAGGGCATAGACGGAGGAGGATGTCCATTTAAAAAATAGACATCAGCACAAGGGACACATTCTACTGACTGTAAGTTATGTCCCTTGTGCTCATTTTTCATTTTTTTACTTTGGCACACTTAGGCTTTAAGGGTGGATGCTGTCAATTTTTCACAAAAAATCAAATGTTTAAAAGAATAGCTGACATTTCTTTGTGAAACTCTATGGTTACACATGCAAAATGGAAAAAACTCTTGAATTTTCCCTGCATTTTTGTACTTTAACAAATTCTTTCTTATTTTTTTTTACTTTTATTACATCTCATTATGCTGTATTTTTATTGTTTGGAAAGTCATACTTTGTGCTTCGGAACAGAAGCTAATACAAATAAACCCTAAAAGCAGAGCCAGGGGCATGACATTTTTTTTTAAATGGTAAAGAAAAAAAAAAAAAACTCTATTGAGAAACTTAGGATTTACAGTCAATTTTACAACAAAATATATTGCAGCGAAAATCTTGTGTATTTTCAGCTAGACCTTTTTTATATTAAAAAAAAAGAATAACACTACAGAAGCGGATATTTCTATCACTAAGTGGACTTGAAAAATAAAGACATGGGTTACAGTCTGGGATCAAATTTAATCTGATGGACTATTTCTTCGATTACACCAAATGCACTGACTGGAAGAAATCTCAGTGGTCTTGAAAGCTTTCAGTGCTTCATACAGTCTGTTTTATCTTATTCTTATTCTGTCTTGCTGATGTTAAGCAGGTTTCAAAGTTCTGAAGTGTCTCTTCACTTGGAAGGAACACTTAATGGAGCTGTTTAAATAACTGATACTCGGAAAGAACCACTAGTGAAAGCCTATAGGAAAAACCTCCTATTACAGGATTTGGGTATTTTATGTTTTTATGTTTTATTTTAGGTTGCTTTCATAAAAGTTTAATTTAAAAGTGCATCTAGCTTGTGTGGCCTCTGATAAATTTTGTTATACCACTTTCAAATGTTTTTCCTGGGGGTGGGGATCTACCAGGGAGAGCAGTCCAAATGATGGGAATTATGGTGTAAAACGTGGCCATGTAGTGTAGGTGAAATTCATGTGACGAATATGATTTACCAAGGTGACTATGTATGAAGCTATTCAGGCCTTAAAGGAAGACTCTTGGCAAAGTTCACTTTTTTTATTTTATTTTTTTCAGTATTTAAATCTCCAATGTGCTGGAAGTATCGTAGTCAGAGGCCTGGTGTATTGTAGAGCTTCTTTTGCCATTTTTTTTTTTTTTTTTTGCTAAATTGGTGGACATCCAAACAATTGTTAGGCCTATCTAAACCTAAAAACTAATGGTTAATACATAATATTTCCCAGTCCTAAGATGTGTTGGCTGCATTCATTTTTTCAGGATTTTTTTTTTTTAGCTGGTGATCCTACTAGTAACACACTTCCTCTCTTAGGATGCTAGCGCTAGCTTACAATTTTTGTATTTATGGAGGCACAGGTTAGGACTAAAACTGATCTCCTAATATTTAAAACAAAGGAGGGAGGTGTTTTGTAGTCAACACAGAGGTTGAATCAATGTAAAGGATAAGTCAGCACAGGCTGAGATTAGGTATTTTTTTGTATTTATAAAAAAAGTATTTTTTGCACTTATAAAACTGATAAAAAAAAAACTATTTCAATTGTATTTTTAAAAGATTTTAAGGCTCAATATACACTAGCAGTTTCTAAACTTGAGTTTAGGGGCTTTTGGCGTTTTTTTTTTTTTTTTTGCCAAAGGTCCTAAACTGAACTCCATAAAAGTCTATGTATGCATGTACACATAGGCTTTTAGTAGAATTTAGCAGAATTTAGGAACTGCTGCGGATAGGGTAGGTTCAACCTCCCTCTCCTGAACACTGAAGTATTGCATTTAGAATAGGAATTCTTTGACCGCCGGCTGCAAAATGTGCAAAATTGTGGCACAATTTTGCCGCGATCTTGCCACATTTATGTTTTTCCCGTGACCGGCGGTCAAAGTACTTCAAGTGTATGTGATGCCTAAATGAAGCAAATAGACATTCATTGTTAGCGTTTGCATATACTTTAACCATATTAGAGTACAGTGTATCAATTATGGGAAAAAACTTTTAAAGACAAAAAATACCTCAAACCCCTATGATAAGTTTAATCGCTTATACGCAAGATGTGAAAGACAAGCAGGTCAACCGATTTCAGAGATTACAGTTCTCGCTATATATTGATGGCCAATGGTAATTGAGCTAACTTTTTTTCATTTTTTTTTT
The DNA here is from genome assembly GCA_028564925.1 of Lithobates sylvaticus. NCBI lineage: Eukaryota > Metazoa > Chordata > Amphibia > Anura > Ranidae > Lithobates > Lithobates sylvaticus. Next base: position 130,848,222 of record CM053028.1, read on the forward strand.
CTTAACTACTTAAGGACCAGAAGGATTTGCTCCCTTAATGACCAGGTAATTTTTTGCGATATGGCACTGCTTTGCCTTAACTGACAATTGTGTGGTCGTTTGATGCTGTACCCAAACACAATTGACGTCCATTTTTTTTCCCCCACAAATAGTGCTTTCTTTTGGTGGTATTTGATCACCTCTGCGTTTTTTTTTTTTATTTTTTTGCGCTATAAACAAAGAGCGACAATTTTGAAGAAAAACATTTTTTTTGCTATAATATCCCCCAAAAAATATTAAACACATTTATTCATCAGTTTAGGCCGATATATATTCTTCTACATATTTTTGGTAAAAAAAAATCGCAATTATCACGTCTACAAACTGTGGGATAGATTTAGGGACTTTTATTTATTTTGTATTGTTTTTACTAGTATTGGCCGGCGATCTGCGTTTTTTAGCGGGACTGCGGCGGACAAATCTGGTCCCCAAATTACACTTTTTGGGGACCAGTGACAACACTACATTGCTCAGTGCTATAAAAATGCACTGATCAATCTAAAAATTACACTGGCAGGGAAGGGGTTAGCACTAGGGGGCGATCACTAGTCCCAAAACAGTGTATAGATTAAGATTTAGAAAAGTAAAAGTGTAAAGCAAGAACCCAGGGCAGTATGTTTTCTTGTCTTAAGGTCAAGTTCATAGCTCAAATGGAATGAGGAAATATACAGCAGCTCCTTGATCCTAAGTCCAATGGTAAGGTACCCATAAATGTTGGATAATCCTTTTCAGTTGAGTGCAGATTTGCGTGATGATGTAACGTGTGAATGTTTACTGGTAGATATGACAAACCAAATCTTTTGTAAGGGGAATGGCAACTAAACAAGTCAGAAAACCTTTTAATGTCCATCCAGATAAGCTAGCACCAGAGGTGTCTGCATTGTGTCTACCATACTGTGCTCAAAATGTTTAAAACTTCAGTTACTTCCTGGTTTCCAGGTCTAGGCAAATTATGCCCTGCATCCCAGAAGTCATCAGGAGGGGTTTTCTCGGCTAAGCACACTCTCCTCTCTCTTGTCTGCATGCCTGAGCTAAGGGCAGATGGATTCCCGGAAGTAAATTCTACATGAATCTTCTGCCCTTAATCAAGATCAAGACGGCCATGCTTGGTAATGCTGGGGGGGGGGGGGGGGGGCTGGGGTCAAAATTATCTCTCAGCAAAACAAAGCATGGAGACATGGATTGATGGGAGAGTTTGCTATGAATACTACAAATAATTAAATAGCATTTTTGCTTTGTGATGTTTAGATGCAGTGTAGTTCTGAACAGGGTGGATTTGATTTAAATCCTGATTTAAATCAGCTTGATTTAAATCCTAATTTTTAAAGGGTAACTGTCATCTTTGTCCTCCTCCTGACCCGCTGTTGACTTACCGACAGTCCCATTGACTTTAATAGGATGGCTGGTGATGTGGCAGTGACGCAACAAGGTGAGGGACGTGGCGGCAGCAGGTGAGTGGATGCCCGCTAACAGGCGCTGCCATGATGGATCTGAAATGACAGGTGCTCTTTAAATGTAAGCAATTATTTTTGATAGAATCTTTAATTTTTGATGTTTCCTATTTAGAATAATAATCTGTCAGGTTAGTAAAACAGTGATATCAGAACCGATTCAATCATACAGTTTGTAGCGTACATAGATTTGCAAAACAATGGGATAAAGGAATATTCCTGAACTTTGTTTTATCTCATGGTTACTGTGAAATGGTGTGAATGCATCAATGCAGTGCATGTTATCTCAGCTTGCAGAGCTTGGATTAATTTAATAAGTTTACCAAAAATGTAAATATTGCAGAATATACAGCCTCACGCTACATAACTTAACTCCATTTCATGCTGAATAAACAAAATAATTAATGTAGCTTTAAATAGAAAACTATCTTTAGATCTTTATTTCATTAAAATAAATTTGATAAAAATCAAAAAAATCTGATTTCAATTAAAAAAAAATCCAATTTATTTTAAATCATTGATTTTTATCCACCCTGGTTTTGATTTACATTCCCTAATGCTCCACCTGTTGGTTTAATATGAGTATTAAATATAAAATATTCATATTTACAAGGTTAAAAAAAAAAAAGTTCTGAATATAATAAAGAAAATATATGTACAAAGCTCCTATATGTTCTCTTTAATATCTTTGCAGGTTTGTGAGATTAATTTGATTATTATTTGTAGTTTTTCACTACAAGCCAGATATTTCAAGGATGTTCTGAATTGTGTGTGCTTATGCATATATATCTATAGATAATATGTCTGTGCGTGCATTATAGGTGATATATTTATGTCTACCTATTGAACTGTGATTATGATACACGGATATGATTCTTTGTCTTTTTTATTTATTTTTACTTAGGTGATTTACTATCTGCCCAACATCCATCCACAGCCTAATACCTTGAGGGCTGATGGAAAGATCTTAATTTTTGAAGATATGTTGTGATCAGTAGGAAATTAGTTTTCAGCAGCCTATGGGGAAATATTATCAGTGGTGATACCCTTCACATACAGTTAAGGAAACTGTTGTGAGTAGCATTTCAAATGTTCTCTCTTTATGTATAATAGGGTTTTTCACTTTCAAGAGTTTTAGCAAACTGATATGTGTTTTCAACCATCAACTTTAATTTTCCGTTAGAAGCCCCCTTTGCAACTTTCTTCTTCTTCTTAGGATTCATTCCAGCTTTGTTAGTAGCATCTGAATGAAAATGTTGTAACGGTTTTCATCTTATTAGATTGCATATTAAAGAGCCAGCTGCTCTCCCTTTGTCCTTCCTGAAATTCACCAATAAATCTCCTTCCCTGGTAATTGGAAAATCAACTATAATATGTGGGCTGTGATTTGCTAATACTGACTCAGGGACTCTTCCTTAGAATTCCAGGCTACAAGTAAAATCAACAAACTGCTAATGCTCTCCAGTGACCACTGCAACTTCACAGAATTCTGAAAATCTACTTGATTTATGTTACCCTTATATAATTCGAAAATGGTTAGGTTATGGGCAGTAACGTTGTGCATTTCTGGACAACTCTTAATTAGGCTATTAGGCTTAGTTTTAATTTTTGGTATAGTAGTCAATAGCCCTGACCCTAACCACCTGAGCCCTTTACACCCTTCATGACCAGATATCATTTTTTTGCTATTTGGCACTGTGCTCCTGTGTTGTCATACAACACTGTATCCAAATGAAAGTTATATTATTTTTTTTCACACAAATAGAGCTTTATTTTCGTAGTATTTGCTTACCACTGGGTTTTTAATTTTTTGCTATATAAATGGGAAAAAGACCAAAAATTGGGGAAAAACCCTATATTTTCTACTTTTTGTTATAAAAAAATATCCAATAAAATTAAAATTTTCATAAATTTAGGCCAAAATGTATTCTTCCACATGTCTTTGGTTAAAAAAAAAAAAAAATCCCAATAAGTATATTATTTGGTTTGTGTGAAAGGTAGTGTCTACAAACTATGGTATATGTAGTTGAAAATCTAATTTCTTGAGGCCCTTAAAATGCCAGGACAGTACAAAGTTTCGCCAAAAAATTTTGGAAAGTAGACCGTCTGAGGCATTTAGTAAGAGGCATGGTGAATTTTTTGAAGTTGCAGTTTTTTGTCACAATTTTTTGGAAACTAAAGAAATTAAATGTATATTTTTTTTTAAACCTACCATCACCAGTGCTGTACAGAGTTATCATATGACTGGTGTGAGAGTAATTGGGGATACTGACTGTTTATTCAAATTTTAAACCTTTTTGTTTTTACCTATATATTTTTTTTTTTTTAACATACTCTCATCAGAGTAGTTCAGTGTCCCTACAGTAACACTGATCTGTGATTGGCTACAGCTAATCACATGATCCATCCACCCACTGAGTGTAGAGTGCCATGTTGGTGTAGTTGGTGCACATGCACGCAGCAGCCCTATTTATTCCTAATGGTGTGCTGTATTCCACAGTACAGGTCACCTATAGAAATGTGTGATTTTAAAAGCACAGTGAGGATCCCTGGAGCAGGAAGGGAAGATACACATTTAACACAGCACTTGGGAGGTGAGAGGGATTTATTTAACCACTCACCCACTGGGAAGTTAAACCCCCTTCCTAACCAGACAAATTTTTAGCTTTCGGTGCTCTCACAATTTGAATGACAATGACAGTCCTGCAACACTGTACCCAAATTCATTTTGTGTCCGTTTTTTCACACAAATAGAGTTTTCTTTTGGTGGTATTTAATCACCGCTGGGTTTTTTATTTTTTGCGCTATAAATCAAAAAATACTGAAAATTCTGTAAAAAAAAAAAAGAATTCTTTTGTTTCTATTAAAATTTATTGGCAGAGCATTGCACAGTGGTGGCAGAGCATTGCACAGTGGTGGCAGTGTAGCTGTCACTGACCAGCGCTGTGGGCACTACACATCCAGCCCACAGCGCTGGTCCCATCTCTCCCCCTTTCCGCTTCTCCCCTCTCACTGTACTGATCGGTACAGAGAGGGGAGGGAGGAACCGGCGTCATGACGTGACACCGGTTTGTGTACATGTGATCGCTCCGTTCCGTCCTATCAGCGGCTGTTTACCATGATCCGTGATGCACCGGGTCCTCGGGACCCGGCGGTCACGGATGTTCTCGAGGGCGTGCGGGAGGAAGTTTCTGGGAGGACGTCCACCCAGAATAAGCCGACCGCGCTGTAGCAGTCTTTCGGCTATGGCCCGGTCGGCATGTGGTTAAGGTCAGGTTCAACAAAAAAGAACTTGTCCTTTTTGTGTCTTTATGGCCCTCTAAATGAATGGGAAAATCAAAGTGGGATATTAAGCAGATATCTAACTCCTGCTATGCCTAAATGGGGTACAAGATGGCTATTTTTAAAGGGCGTTATTGACAATGCTCTGATTTTTTTATTTTATTTTTTACCCCCCCCCCCCCAAATCACATATTCTTTTTTCCAATTATCCAAGGTCATTGGTGAACGCGGATTAAAATATTTTCTTTCTTTTTTCTGTTTGTGCAGAAGCTGTCTCTTAGCTGTTCACATAATTCTCCTTCATGTAACTTGTTAGTAGTTTTTCAAAGAATCCTTCTAAGTTGCCCTCCGTGTATTTCTGCTGCTTGCTAATCACATGGTAATCACGGTTGCTTTTGCAAGTCTTCTCTCTTCCAGTCTTTCTTGTAACTCCCAAAGCTCTCTCCTTTTAATCTTGCGCTCACCACTCATGTTCAGTCATGAGGTTACAAAGCTGACATTGCTGTCTCGGTAGAGGTTATCTATTTAGGTTCCTTGAAAATTTCTCTTTGGCATTTCCAGATTGGCATATGGGCTCTCCACAGGAAAATGTTAGACTATCCCTTCAATGTATTGGGCATTTAAAGATTTTCACTTGTGTCCAAGCTTTTCAAATTAAATTACTGGTTTCTCTTCTTTTTTTGGTACTAAAATTGTACTTCTTTTGGCACATGTGCAAATTTTATTAATTTCATTTGTTATCATGCAAGGCCCACAAACGGCCTAAAAAATCAACCACAGATAATAAACTTTTTTATTATGACACTTTCTTCTCCTATTAAGTAGTTTATAGGCAAACTTTTTGATCCGCTTGCAAAAATTCTAGTTGCCTGACTTTTTCTGTCTTCAAGATTTATTTATTTTATGTATTACAGGTACTTGTATAGCACCGTCAATTTAAGCAGCGCTTTACATATTTATTCCACACTCGCATCAGTCCTTATAATTGAAGCTCCCTAACTCGCCTTCATACATACACATACTAGGGCCTATTTGGATAGGCGCCAGTTAACCTACCAGAATGTCTTGGGAGTGTGGGAGGAAACCAAAGTACCTAGAGGAAACCCAAGCAAGCATAGGGAGAACATGCAAACTCCAGGCAGGTAGTACTATGGTTGGGATTTGAACCTTAATACTTTGAATCACTGACCAGGAATAAACATGCAACTAGTGAAATCAAAATGCCTGGTCTGCTTACTGATACAGGTCAGTGATTTGGAATATAGAAACCAAGAGTAGCTTTTTGGGGAGTTGCACTTGTTTAACGTGTCATAAAAACAAAAAGAACCTTTTAACTACAAAGTGCTGGCACCTAGAGAACCATGAAGATACCTATGGCAGACTCTAGTACCCTGCTTTCAGGGGTTAAAGCTGGGTCCCATCATATTTAACTTAATGATGGGCCAATGCATGGGGATGTAAGGTGGTAGCAAGCTCTGACATTATCCAGAAGTGTCTAAGCTTAACCTGTCAAAACAACCTGGGATTTTGCTGTAGCAGGAGGGTATTAGATCGAGATGAAGTTATTTATTATACATGTAGTTTTTTTTTGTGTTTTTTTTATGGCAACTGGGGCCCTTTAAGGACCTTTTTTACATGGCAGCTAGAGGCGGCTTGATTGCAACATTCAGATGTGGCCAAACACTGTATCTGGATGCAGCAGCACTATGTACTATTGCGTCCAATTTGTGTGCAAAGAGAAACGTTGTCTGTGCCCAGGCTGGTCAGAGCCTCTAATTGCATATAACCAATTGGATGAGTGATTACAGTGAGTGAACAGCGGTGCTGCTGGGCGCAGCTTACAACACACTTTGGAGAAACTTCTCCAGCGCCAGACAAAGGGTATATTGGCTCTGGATCCCTTACCAAGCCAGTTTAGGCAAAATATTTGCCTTTTAGAGTATTAAAAAGGAGCAGTAAGCGAACCACTAGAATTAGAATATGTATGTGTAAAGTGTCTTACCTCTTATAAAATTTGTGACTTAGGGTTGTCTGGGGCGGGCATTTACAATATGTAGATTCTCTCTCTCTCTCTCTCTCTCTCTCTCTCTCTCTTTTTTTATATTTTTTATTTCAGTCTGCGGTCGAGTATGATTTTATAAAACTGACATTTTTTATAAAATTTCGCTTACTAACAACGAGCCTTCTGGCCTGTTGACATTAAATTTTAATGGCCCAGCTGATATTGGCTGGAGGTTGGAGTACAAATTCAGGCATCCCCAGCAACAGTTTTAGATTTAGGGCTCATGCACACTGCCTACTGGGAGGGTCGCATCTTGGTGAGACATTTTAAGGTGCTGCATATGTAGAAAGATGCTAGGGTTGTAGTGTTCTTATTACCAAAATAAAAGTGATTATGTAACCTGTAATGGAGCACAGGCTGTCTCTCTTATTATACATTTTCATCAAGTGCACTGGCATGACCTGTTCTATTATCTATAGAACAAAAGCAACAATCTGTGATTGTTAGCTAAAATTCTTGCTATTGCAAAACCTTGATTTTTATTTTTATTTATTTTTTCTGTAGAAATGTTTTATCCTCCTTGTTCTTTGTATTGATTTCAGCTCTTTCAGCAAATGTAGTTATTATAATATATCTATATTCAGAACCTTTTTTTTTTTATAGCGTAGGTAATGGCTAGAATCCCAGTCAGTTTATTGTTGGCTTGTGTGTCATAGGAAATTTTCTTTCACTTCCTTGTCCAGACAAAACAAGAAGTTAGATGAAATTTCTACAGTGAGAGGAAAAGGGGAATTCCCCTCTTAGACAGTTGTCACTGAAGCTGATACTCCCAATGACAAATTTACCCACACTTCTTTTTCTGTGAAATTTTGGATTTTTCTATCACTTTGTGTATTGGTGACCATGTTCACTAGGACAGTTTCCAAAACTGGGGGGAAAAAGTTGTGACTATACACTTTAACTTTTTAAATCATGTTTGTATCACCATAGAGTGATTGACATATTTTAAAATGTGAGTTTTAATGAAGGCGCTTGGAGCGTCAATATGAATTATCATGTCCCTCTATTTAAAATGTATGTCAATGCAAAATTGAAATAAATACACTTAGTATATCTCTGCAATACATGCATATTCCCACTTGTGTTATCCTTTTAAACACTCTGCAAATACAGGAAAACAATTGCTGATGTGCCAAAAATTGAGAGTGCCCCTACCTTCATATTTAACGTGACAACATAATGTTTTTTCAGCTGTGAATTCCAACACATGTGTTGTCAACCCTGCCTACTTAATTTCTGATGCATTGCAAAGTACACATACCAATCTCCTTCCCTCTCCCCTTCTCCCTTTCCTCCCCTCTCTTCATCTCCTTGCCTTTCCCCCAGCTCCTCCTTGCCTTTCCCCCAGCTCCTCCTTGCCTTTCCCCCAGCTCCTCCTTGCCTTTCCCCCATCTCCTCCTTGCCTTTCCCCCATCTCCTCCTTGCCTTTCCCCCAGCTCCTCCTTGCCTTTCCCCCCATCTTCTCCTTGCCTTTCCCCCATCTCCTTCCCCCTCCTTGCCTTTCCCCCATCTCCTTCCCCCTCCTTGCCTTTCCCCCATCTCTTTCCCCCTCCTTGCCTTTCCCCCATCTCTTTCCCCCTCCTTGCCTTTCCCCCATCTCCTTCCCATCTCCTTGCCTTTCCCCCATCTCCTCCCCCCCCTCCTCCCCCCTCCTCCCCCTCCTCCCCCCTTCTCCCCATCTTCTCCCCATCTCCTCCCCACCTACTTTTCTTTCTCCCCACCTACTTCTCTCTCTCCTCATTTCCATAACCCCTCTTTGTGCACAGGCAGAAAGCGCAGGACGTTCAGCTCACAATATTTCTGGTTATGGGTATGTTTTTGATTTGGCAAACAGATATAACTAAAACATTTCAATAGTGTATTTAGCAGACCAAAAGGAAGCAAATAAGAGAAATTCATTATTAGGGTTTCCAAACACTTAAATGGTCTGTCATATCCATTGAACAGTCAAAGTTTATTAATTTCCCTACAAAAAATAATGAAAACTGAAACGCTCCTTTTCTCCGATTCTATTTGCTATTAGTACATGCATAGAATTAACTTGTACACTTTCTGTGTAGGTTAGAAAGTAATATAATATGTGCGTGTAGTGACAGCTGGCTTTAGTGTACTTTTGGTTTTAGCTTAAAATATGAACACCTTTTATAGCATGCACAATTTGCTCTGATGTTCCCACTCATATTTATTTAGTGTTTTCACCTCAGTGTCAACTGTACAGCGCCCTCCTTAACGTTTTAAGCAGGAAGAAAAACTACATAATTAGGGCCTTCAACACAGGCCTACAATTAGATATTCCCACACTAACTGTGTATACAGCGAGCTGATAGCAAATGAGGACACCTTTTACTGTCACTGCAAGCGCCACAGTACAGAATGCATGACAAAAATTAGCTTTAATGGAATGACCTGCAGCAAAAAGGTAAATGAGTTCCAGACCCGGAAAAGAGGAAAGGAGTGAGCACTGCAAACCAGTTATTTCTCATTGACTGTGCAATGCTGAAAGAGGGGACAAAACACACGCGTACCGTGTTAAAATGCTTTTACCATGCCTGCCCTCTCTTTCTAGTCAGGTCAAAGCCATTCAATTTATCACTTTCTTCAGTAGGGGAAAGATGGCACCTTTTTATAGATAATTTACCATTTTCTTACGCAAGTGTAAAGCAAGCCTGATGTACTAGGGGAATATAGGGAATTAAATGGCTTGTTAGTGTTAAGAGTAAAAAATCTAATAATGCTTCTGGAAACATTTTAGAAAGGTCTGTTGTCAAATGGCATGATAGAATTAGATGGATCGTTATAAAACAACTTTAATAGGAATATAGATGGTTCTCTTAGGATGTTAGTTAATGGCCAGTTGAGGGCTGATTGAAGCTCAAAAATCTGACCACATCTGCTGTTTCATTGCGTTACTAATTACAATCCCTATTCATTTGGGTGGCGTTTTGATGCAGTTTAGAATTTCATGGAAAAGTAAGGAAAGTACACATTTGAGCAATAAAGAACACAGAACTAGCTTTAAAATCCCCTCTTACGACACATTAAAAAATAATTTCCTCCTTTTTGAGTCTCTCTGTTGTAATTTTTTTACACTGAAAGTTTGCAAGTCTTTAAACAAAATTTGAATTTAGAGGGCATCTAAATGAATAACTTTTTTTTTTTTTTTACTTATGTTATTTACTGAATGAATACATTTATGCAATATTAAGTTAAAATTACTCCTTATTATGGATTTAGAGTTAACCCTGCCTAATGCAAACAGGTATTTGTTGCATTTTATTGACCCTACTTTACAGCTGTAGGGCTGCTGTCTGCAAATGTCTATACTGTTTGTCAGGTCTTTCTTGGAGCAGGGTCTTCTGGGCTACCTGTATTAGTATTTACCTACCAGTCACTCTGTAAGCAAGGCTACCAAAGTCCTGTGCCAGGAGGGTGGTGCATCAGGTTTTGCCTGTATTGTCAACCAGCCAAACCCTGGTCAGTTTGTCTTCCATGACTTGGTCCAGGCTTTGACAGAATTGGAGAACATTGTTTTAGAAGAGTCTTTCCTCTGTCTGTCTGTCCAGGTCTTTGTCCTGGGTTAGCCTTCCCTCTTTGGAGAGTGTGCCTTAGAGTCCTTCCCCTGCTGGGGAAAGGGTGATTGTTTTTTTTTTTTTTGGTGTTTGGCCCTAAGTCTGAAGCCTTTGCTTTTTCAGGGTGCCATCATTCTGTATGCAGACAGGGTGCTTGTGGGCTATGCTGGCCTACTTAAACCCACGCTGGATTAATCACTAGAATAAAGAAACACGGCAGAGACCCACTGATTGACTTCTAGCCTGGGAAGCTGTCCAAGTCCCACTATTTAATTTTTGGGGTATTCTTCTGTTTTAATTTTTATGAATAAACAGTTAATCTGTATTCAAATCTGCACCTGCACTCCTTCATCTACAGAAATTTAGTGTGAGGTACTTTTGGGGCAAGGTGTTCCTAGAAGCCTCCCCTTATATTCATAAGGCCCCAAAGCTTCATAAAAGGGTTCCGTCTCAACTGGTGCCATTGCCTATAGCAACCAAACCATTTCTCGTTCATATTTTCCACATAGCTTGGAAAATTAAAATATAAAAAGCTAACAGACTTTACTCTAGTTGAGACAGTTTGCGGGAGACACTTTATTATTTCTGCCCAATGTTTTTTAAACTCCCACTTAGTGGAGGATTGGGATCCTCTGTTTGCCCAGGTGCTGCTAAAGTGTCGGGTGTAGTTGCTGAAAGGATGGGGTCATCTCACATAATTCCTCAACCCTAAACCATGGGTACACTGTTATAGATGGGCTAAGGTAGGGTCCTTTTTCCACCTCCAGCCTGCTGACTGGGCAGTAATGGAGCAGCAAGAAGCTAATGAAGTTGTTTTTGTCTCTTATATCTACCAGGAGTTCAACTTTAATTCACTACTGCATAATGAGGCAAAACAGATGGAATATTATGTAAAATAGAAAATCAAGCTCAGGAAGATCAATTGGCTGTACATAAGATGCCCTATTTTTTCCCAGGAATGTAATTTATTGTTGTTGGAAATTTATTCTGACCTGTAGGTCCTGGCGTTGGTTTTTTTAACAACCCCATCTAACAACTGTCCCAAGCCACCCCCATCAAATCATTCCCGCATCTATTACCTTTTGTACCACCACCCCCTCCCTTTAGAATCTAAGCTCCATGAGCAAGGCCCTCCTGTCCCTTCTGTATTGAACTGTACTGTAATTGTGCTGTCCCCTCTCTACATTGTAAAGCGCTGTGTAAACTGTTGGCGCTATATAAATCGTGTATAATAATAATCATATTGGAATATTTTCCTGTTACTTTTCTGTCAACAACTGTAAAATTTTAGTTTCAACCCTGCTTTCTTCCCCCTGTGGCAACGGTCTGAACAAGAAGTGAGAATAAATCTCCCCAATAAGGACACAAAACGCAATAATAACTTGATACAAAGGATCTAACCCTTCGCCACATCTAAAGCTGAACAAATTTTGATTGGACTTACACTTTGGGATTGATTAACTAAAGACAAATAGGCTAAACGTTTCAAGTGCAGTTGCACTAATTTTCCCTAGAGCTTAAAAAGGTTCTGAAGGCTCAAGGTTTTTTACCTCCATGCATTCTATGTTTGAAGATAAAAAACCTTCTCTGTGCAGAAGCCCCCCAATAATTACCTAAGCCCCATCTCCTTCCAGCGATGTGCACGAGTGCCTCGATGCTGTCAATCACAGTCACTGAGCCAATCAGGAGAGAGAGGGGCTGAGCAGCGGCTCTGTGTGTGAATGGACACGCAGAGCCGCAGCTCAGGAGCCAGCCAGCTTGGGTGCCCCCATTGCAAGCTGCTTGTTCTGGGGGCACTTAGCAGAAGGGGGGGCCAGGAGTGTCGGTGAGGGGCCCAACAAGAGGAGGATCAGGGCTGCTCTGTGCAAAACCACTGCACAGAGCAGGTAAGTATGTTTGGATTGAAATGTGGCCAATTTAGCAGGGAGCAGCCAAATTTCGATTCATATGCAGACACTGTGGTTGTAAGATGATCTACTGATCGACTTCTCTACATCCAACCTGGCAGATTTTTCTTTCCACGATCAGCACTGCAGGCTATAGTCTGCAATTTTGATCAGTGTATTCTGATGGCGGGCCAGTTTTTTTTTTTTTTTTTTAATCTGCTGGTTGAATGAAAAAACAGATGACTTATCTGTGGGTTGCTGTAGTGAATGTGGTGGAGATTCACTTTGTAAAAAAAAAAAAACGAATCATTTGCAAGGAAAGAAAAAAAAAAACAGAATTTTTTTTTTCCTTGTACATTGGATTGGATAATAGAAATCAATAGAGCTTCGCCACATTCACTAAGCTCTGAGGAATATGAGTGCAATGGTACTTGCAAAGTGCAGTCTATTTGCCTTTAGTAAATCAACCCTTTTGCCTCTTAGGCAGTTCATTTTTCACACATGGCCAGTTTATAACTGTTTATTCATGAAATGATTTGTTTAAAAAGATAAAATTTTGTTCATTCGGAAGCCCTTGATCTAATATTATATTTTGGCTGAAGACTGGAAAGCATAATTCCCATTAATAGTCTAAATCAGGAAGGGGGCCAATGCTTTCTCAAGCTCTGTATTTATTTTAAATGGTCTATTACTATCCATTGCTGCTTGTTTGTAACCATTGTACTAATTAGGTTTGGCTTGTAGGAATTGCTTGGCATTTAGGAAAATAAGGATTCATCTAAGGCTTTATTCACATGGACACATTTACTCATGCAGTGTAACCAGGCTGCAGGTAGTGTGTATTACATTTGTGCGCATGCACTATTTTACGCTAATAGTTGTGCATAGCTGCATACAGCTTCCTTCACCGATTCACGTCCATGGGTGGCTATTTGCAGCTCCAGGACATCCTGGGCATCAGAAAGACACAGCCTGTTTATGCTACATAGGTGAAGGTACCCATGTGCATGAAGCCTTAAAAAAGACATGTAGCCAAAGCTTTTTTGGTCATAGGAATAAGCTTAGTTGTACATTCCTGTGACCAAGATTCCGCAATCGGTGGCCTAAAGCCTGCTGAAGGCTTATGTTACCGAACAGCTCCAGGCTCTTGAAGGATCCAGACAATGTTGAGATCCACCTAGATGCCTGATCAGCAGCTTGCTCAAGACGCTACGTAGAGCCTGAGGCAGCTGCTCCCACCCCCACCCCAGCCCAGTGTTGCAGTGAGCACTTGAGGGGCAGTGCAGAGAACGGTCACCGACAGTCGATGCTCTCTGCTCAGAGCAGACCGAGAACTGAGCGATCGGTGGTCATATTGCTCAGTTCTCGGCCTAAGAGCCAACGGGCGACAGCTGTAGCATCGCATCAATGCCACATCAGGGAGACGAGTATGTATATTACCTTATTTTGGCCATACATGTAACAATATAATCATTTTCTACAGAGGTCATTTCAATCAAGGGATATTATCTTCCAGAAAACTGTTGCACTAAGCAGTTGAGTCTTGGGATAAAGTCCTAAAAATCATGTTTATTAATAAAAATAAAAAAATGTAATACAGTTATGTGTTTGTTTTAAAATAGATATAGTCTCTTAAATATAGATTTGCCTTGATATTGGCCTTCTGTAATCGGCTTCATACTAGCACTAATCCTGCATGAGAATAGCAGCATTCTGAAACAATCAGGGCTCTGTTGCTTTTTAGTGGAGAGCAGCTGGGTAACATGATTAGTGCTCTGCTGCTCCTGCATTGTCCAGTTACAGACTAAGGTGGGCTCTGGACCATGTGTAATAGTGTGTACAGAGGTCTAGAACCTGGTAGTGGTAAGTCCTTTCCAGGTGTAGCAAAAAGCATACAGTTTTTGTCTTTCAAGTATGCATTTGGCGGTTTTTATTGAGATTAAGTGCACATTTAGTTAACAATTAAACTGCGAACAGGAAGGTTTTATTTTTTTTATTGCAGAGAATGCATACTCTCTTCTGCAATAAAATATTCTTGCCTTCATTCTCACCTCTTACCTTCCTTGTTGAAACCTGTTTACACTGTATGCTAAGCTATGCATGCACTGCTCTGAAAACAATCCCAGCATCTGTCAGGTGCCTGGATGAAATCACTCGCTGATGACGGAAGACCTCAAACCCAGAAGAGGCTTGGGATAAGATGTCCTATCTGGAGAAGAAGTTCCATTTTCAGTTTGTCTGTTTAAACATGTTAAAAATATCAACTCTTGAGAGGACAGTTGAAACGTCAGACCGTCAAATGATCGTTGCACCGATTGGTACATACATTGGATTGGCCCACTGCACATGTTTATGCACTGTACAGACACCCTTGAAGCTGACTTCTCACTACAGAACATTGTCAACAGGCCAGAAAACTCTGATGAAGGAATCCGAAGTCAAGGCGATGTTTCTTACACTTGAAGGGTATTCATAGTCGTGTGTTAACAGATTGACTGTACAATGGTCATCTTAAATGTGTCTATAGTTTAGAGAAATGTTGCAGAGTCTTGTTTGTTATTTCACAATCAACTAGCTTTGGTGGGATTGTAATTACTTATTAAGCTATCTCTGTAGGCTGACACATAGACTAATTTTGTGAGAATTAAGCTTAGAGGTTTTCCACTTTTAGGGGGAATGTAGTAGTCGTGTCACATGTCCACCTGAATAGAGGCCTTACTCGTCAGCTGTTCGAAGTAGTTCCAGGACTACCACTACTCTAAGAGCTGCTGTCTTTTCCTTGTGATGCAACCATAACTGGAAAGTCTGTTTTTCACCGTGAGCTGCTTTAAAGGAGTTCACAGCATACACTTTCATTTTTGAATATCGGAATTGTAATAGCAACACAAACATTTATTTTGATAATCCAACATAAGCTTGCTTGAAAAATCTTCTTTCATGTTGTAAATGCGGCTTTGTCAGCTGCCCATCTTTTCCCACAACTTCCTGAGTTCCCTACATGCTTTGCAGCTTTTCATCTGCTGTTTACCTTTCTTCCAATCCAAGGACTGCATATCCCATGATACCTTGCTGCTTGCAAGCAGAAATAAATTTACTGATCCTGCCTTACTGATCCTGCCTACTGCAACTCCTTCCCTCAGCACCTCTGTAGTTCACAAGGCAGGCTCTGTGAAATGTGTGACACTGCAGTGTCTACCTATCTATCTACAAGGCATATTGAATGTGTGGGGATCTTCACAAAGTACATTTACAAACTTCAAATTCATTCAAAGTCTACAAATAATTGAAATACAATGTGGAAATAAATATGGTGGTAGATGCACTTGAAGTAAAGCATTTTTAGAAATGTGTTTTACCAGAGCCAAACGTACAGAATTGTGACAGCAGCAGAATTTAGAACTATCCATAGACCACAAAAAAAGTCCAATAAAATGCTGCCTGATTAACAAAGTAGTTGTTGCCCAATGGAACCAATTGCCATCTATCATTTTAGCAATTTAGGTTCTAAAGCAAACCAGTACTCTAACTGGTTGATGTATGCAAAATATTTTTCTTTTTAGCCTACTTTCATTCTCAGCTTCACTATTTTCCTATATTAGAACATCAATGTTTATATCACATCTAAGCTTGATGCAGAGCTAAATATGTATTTCGTGGTATCCTGCCAAACATTACGGAGTGCTTTATATATCATACAGCTCCATACAGTGTGATGTCATGTATTGTCTCACACCACTTTTATTTGTGCTAATATCATTTTTTAAGTCTAATTTATAAAGAACCAAAATTAGATTAACCTAACGTTATAGGCAGTGGTTTGTAGTTATGGTGATATGTCTGTAAAAAAAAAATTGAGATGCCTATTTCTTTTTTGGCACCTGTCCATAAGAAAATAGTTTGGGGTTGTAGCACTAAAGTAGTTTTAAACAGATGATTGGTGGGAGTTCTGTTCATAAAAACTCTTGAAAGTATCTCTGAAAGTGAAAAACGGTCTATAGATTGTGTCATGTACAATTATATACTCTTAAACATAATAATTGTATGGAATGTTCAGTAACTTTCTAAATGATTGCACAGCTCTAGACCGGCGTAGTCACTGATCAAAACTGTTTTCTTTTAAGAATAGAAAGGTTGCCATGTAAAGAGAGAACTATTTTTCAACTTTGGCTTTAATGAACCTGTACTCAAACATCAACAACCATCCAGGAGTCAGTTTTTTAACTGATGAAATGGTCTTTAAGAAATTGCATCTAAAATCGCGTTGCTCATGTTTGCAGATATTAAAATGTTCTGACATATATTTTTTCCATTTCATAATTTATGATGTCATAGCTTAGCTTTAGGGCAGGTTTAGGGGCTGCCTGAGTACCATCTGCATTGAATTGTGCTCACCACAGCAGGACAATCCATGTGTGCATGGCTACACAATGCATCTCAATGGATTGTTCTTTTGAGATCATTTGTTTGCACTAATGCCGAGCAAAACTCACTAGTATTACAACCCAATGCAGGCAGAATTAGTCAGGCAAACCCTACACTTGGTGTCCGGATACGTGTTGTGGCTTTTACTTTTTGTCCATTATTAATTATTTTGCTTTGTATACACCCTTTTTGAAACAACTGGAATGTCTATAATGCTACGAACTACTTGTACCAGAATATCGCAGTGTTTCCTTTTTCCCCTGCTTATGCTTTCCTGTCCAGAACCTACCCTTCTACTACAGTAAGCATCTTTGTAGCCATTGGTAGCATCTTATGTCCAAAGAGAGATAACATGGTTATACTAGTCTCCCCACTTCACAAGAGACCAATGTGAAGATACTGATGGTTAAAAATATATTACGTTCTGCTTACTTTAGATAGTGGAATTCTTATTGGATTGAGCTGTGTGAATATGATAGCGAGATATAGATTAACCAAGCACATTTTGATACTTCAAGCTCAGCGCTTGATTTGTGTATTCTGACAGTAGGGAAGTGTCCCAGCTGTCAAAATACAATGAAACCAAATAGGGTATGGATTCCCCTATCCATACATTCAATCAACCCGTTGGTTGAACAAAAAATCGGACCCATTAAGGCTTCAGGCTGTCAGATTTTTATTGTCATTGTCCTCATTGAGGTGCTTTCCCTTCACTTCCTGGGTGAGCACTGAGAGTGCAGGTGTCGCATGAAAAGGAAGATTTCGGTGGTAATAGACTTGATCAATGTTTCAGCTCTACCTAAATATACTGAATACATGTACATTCAGTGCCGATCCTGACCTCCCTGGGGCCCTAAGCAAAATTCTGCTAAGGGGCCCTCTACTTGACCCGTGATGCCGTGAGCTATGTAAACCATTTGCCATTGCCACACAGTCACACCTGACACTTCAGTGCTCCCAAAACAATCCTCCCTCCTTTAAACAAAACAGTCAAAGAATAAGTACAACGATATAGAACAGAATGAGGTCCCCAGAGAGCCCCCCTTACATCAGGGTCCTCAGAGAGCCCCCCTTACATCAGGGTCCTCAGAGAGCCCCCCTTACATCAGGGTCCTCAGAGAGCCCCCCCTTACATCAGGGTCCTCAGAGAGCCCCCCCTTACATCAGGGTCCTCAGAGAGCCCCCCCTTACATCAGGGTCCTCAGAGAGCCCCCCCTTACATCAGGGTCCTCAGAGAGCCCCCCCTTACATCAGGG
This sequence comes from Lithobates sylvaticus, assembly GCA_028564925.1. Lineage (NCBI taxonomy): Eukaryota > Metazoa > Chordata > Amphibia > Anura > Ranidae > Lithobates > Lithobates sylvaticus. Next base: position 130,866,189 of record CM053028.1, read on the forward strand.
TCCTCAGAGAGCCCCCCTTACATCAGGGTCCCCAGAGAGAGCCCCCCTTTACATCAGGGTCCCCAGAGAGCCCCCCCTTTACATCAGGGTCCCCAGAGAGCCCCCCCTTTACATCAGGGTCCCCAGAGAGCCCCCCCTTTACATCAGGGTCCCCAGAGAGCCCCCCCTTTACATCAGGGTCCCCAGAGAGCCCCCCCTTTACATCAGGGTCCCCAGAGAGCCCCCCCCTTTACATCAGGGTCCCCAGAGAGCCCCCCCTTTACATCAGGGTCCCCAGAGAGCCCCCCCTTTACATCAGGGTCCCCAGAGAGCCCCCCCTTTACATCAGGGTCCCCAGAGAGCCCCCCCTTTACATCAGGGTCCCCAGAGAGCCCCCCCTTTACATCAGGGTCCCCAGAGAGCCCCCCCTTTACATCAGGGTCCCCAGAGAGCCCCCCCTTTACATCAGGGTCCCCAGAGAGCCCCCCCTTTACATCAGGGTCCCCAGAGAGCCCCCCCTTTACATCAGGGTCCCCAGAGAGCCCCCCCCCTTTACATCAGGGTCCCCAGAGAGCCCCCCCTTTACATCAGGGTCCCCAGAGAGCCCCCCCCTTTACATCAGGGTCCCCAGAGAGCCCCCCCCTTTACATCAGGGTCCCCAGAGAGCCCCCCCCCTTTACATCAGGGTCCCCAGAGAGCCCCCCCCCTTTACATCAGGGTCCCCAGAGAGCCCCCCCCCTTTACATCAGGGTCCCCAGAGAGCCCCCCCCTTTACATCAGGGTCCCCAGAGAGCCCCCCCTTTACATCAGGGTCCCCAGAGAGCCCCCCCCCTTTACATCAGGGTCCCCAGAGAGCCCCCCTTTACATCAGGGTCCCCAGAGAGCCCCCCCTTTACATCAGGGTCCCCAGAGAGCCCCCCCTTTACATCAGGGTCCCCAGAGAGCCCCCCCTTTACATCAGGGTCCCCAGAGAGCCCCCCCTTTACATCAGGGTCCCCAGAGAGCCCCCCCTTTACATCAGGGTCCCCAGAGAGCCCCCCCTTTACATCAGGGTCCCCAGAGAGCCCCCCCTTTACATCAGGGTCCCCAGAGAGCCCCCCCTTTACATCAGGGTCCCCAGAGAGCCCCCCCTTTACATCAGGGTCCCCAGAGAGCCCCCCCCTTTACATCAGGGTCCCCAGAGAGCCCCCCCTTTACATCAGGGTCCCCAGAGAGCCCCCCCTTTACATCAGGGTCCCCAGAGAGCCCCCCCTTTACATCAGGGTCCCCAGAGAGCCCCCCCTTTACATCAGGGTCCCCAGAGAGCCCCCCCTTTACATCAGGGTCCCCAGAGAGCCCCCCCCCCCTTTACATCAGGGTCCCCAGAGAGCCCCCCCCTTACATCAGGGTCCCCAGAGAGCCCCCCCCTTTACATCAGGGTCCCCAGAGAGCCCCCCCTTTACATCAGGGTCCCCAGAGAGCCCCCCCTTTACATCAGGGTCCCCAGAGAGCCCCCCCTTTACATCAGGGTCCCCAGAGAGCCCCCCCTTTACATCAGGGTCCCCAGAGAGCCCCCCCTTTACATCAGGGTCCCCAGAGAGCCCCCCCTTTACATCAGGGTCCCCAGAGAGCCCCCCCTTTACATCAGGGTCCCCAGAGAGCCCCCCCTTTACATCAGGGTCCCCAGAGAGCCCCCCCTTTACATCAGGGTCCCCAGAGAGCCCCCCCTTTACATCAGGGTCCCCAGAGAGCCCCCCCTTTACATCAGGGTCCCAGAGAGCCCCCCCTTTACATCAGGGTCCCCAGAGAGCCCCCCCTTTACATCAGGGTCCCCAGAGAGCCCCCCCTTTACATCAGGGTCCCCAGAGAGCCCCCCCTTTACATCAGGGTCCCCAGAGAGCCCCCCCTTTACATCAGGGTCCCCAGAGAGCCCCCCCTTTACATCAGGGTCCCCAGAGAGCCCCCCCTTTACATCAGGGTCCCCAGAGAGCCCCCCCTTTACATCAGGGTCCCCAGAGAGCCCCCCCTTTACATCAGGGTCCCCAGAGAGCCCCCCCTTTACATCAGGGTCCCCAGAGAGCCCCCCCTTTACATCAGGGTCCCCAGAGAGCCCCCCCTTTACATCAGGGTCCCCAGAGAGCCCCCCCTTTACATCAGGGTCCCCAGAGAGCCCCCCCTTTACATCAGGGTCCCCAGAGAGCCCCCCCTTTACATCAGGGTCCCCAGAGAGCCCCCCCTTTACATCAGGGTCCCCAGAGAGCCCCCCCTTTACATCAGGGTCCCCAGAGAGCCCCCCCTTTACATCAGGGTCCCCAGAGAGCCCCCCCTTTACATCAGGGTCCCCAGAGAGCCCCCCCTTTACATCAGGGTCCCCAGAGAGCCCCCCCTTTACATCAGGGTCCCCAGAGAGCCCCCCCTTTACATCAGGGTCCCCAGAGAGCCCCCCCTTTACATCAGGGTCCCCAGAGAGCCCCCCCTTTACATCAGGGTCCCCAGAGAGCCCCCCCTTTACATCAGGGTCCCCAGAGAGCCCCCCCTTTACATCAGGGTCCCCAGAGAGCCCCCCCTTTACATCAGGGTCCCCAGAGAGCCTCCCCCTTTACATTAGTGCCCTCAGAGAGTCTCCCCCTACATTAGGGTCCCCAGAGATCCTCCCCCTACATTAGTGCCCTCAGAGAGCCTCCCCCTACATTATGTAGTATGTTATATCTAATATATATATATGTATACATCTATATATATTATATATATATACATATTTATTATATGTAGTGTTTTTATTTAGGCATTCTAAAGACAAGTTTATTCTAGGCAGGCCACTTTGGTAGCCGTTAATCTAATTGCGCATATTAAAAGAGGGTTTGTTGGTCAAAGGACAAATGGCCAGACCAGACTTACTCCACATATGAAAGGGAACAGATAATGATTATCTTAATCTAATCAGTATTCACACATGTCAAAGGGGGAATATGCAAGAATGTAAATTGGGGCAGCTTTATAATTACAACTATTCACAGCTTGGGGTTGTCTCCTGTCACTCTGAAAGACCGGGGCAGATCAAAGCATTTAATGGAAACACCCAATCAAATTGCTCAGACATTCAGTGTGTGTGGGGGATATAACAGGACGTTCAATCTGTTTAGAAGTGTGTGTTCTTACGAAGGCACCCAAGAGTCACATGTTTCCATGGGGCTCTAAATGTTTACTAGCACTATCGTGATATGAACTCTGTTGGATTTTTGTCATCTGTAAGAATGTTCTGTTTTAGAAGTCAATAAAATCTCTCTCTGGGAGAATCGGGTTTTGCTGCGGAGACAATATCTTACATTTGGGCCCCCAAACAGCTGACTCCCCCCCTTGCAGAGGTTCCCCTGTACCTGGCTGGTGGAGGTGGGAGGCAGTGATCGGCAGCTATATGGTGTTCACAGGCAGAGGGATCTCCCTGGGGCTAGTAGTTCTATCTCCGAATGTATACAGCGGAGAGGGGAGGGGCCTCTGACCTGGGCATCAGCAACAGTGTTCAAGCAGAGTGAAAGTGAAACTGATCCCTGCCTGGGTCAGAGGCCCCTCCCTTCTCCTCTCCACTGTATACACTGAGAGTACTACAAACCCCAGGGAGATCCCGCCGCCCACTCTGGCACCATAGAGCTGCCGATCGCCGCCTTCCACCTCCTCCCACCTCTCCTCACTGCACTCTAAACGGCCAGCCAGAGGTGCAGGGGGATGCTGGGTCTTGGGGGGGCCCCCCCACAGTGGCGGGGCCCTAAGCAGCTTGCATAGTGTGCCTATAGGGCCGATCGGCTCTGTGTACAGTTATGGTTGTCTCTGTCCCTATCACATATCTAATTACTTTCTGTCCATGTGATCCCTTGTAAAGGGGACAGAAACTAAGCAATAAAAGCAAGTTCTAACGCATCCTTATTGGAGGTTAAGAATTAAACTGCTAACACTGCTGTTTTGCCGTGTCAGCATACATGATAAGGTAGATATGAGCAGAGAAATATGGGGGTTGCCCTTGCTTGCTTGTTCATAAGCATGTGGACTTCAGAGTCCCCTTGGAACAAGAATGGAGGATAACACATGAGACTTTTCAGCCTTCACTGACTGGTCCAGTTTGGAGAAGCACTGGGATGTGAGGCCTACATTTGGATTGTCAGCTGTGAAGTTTTCACCTAGGTTTAACAAGTTGGCAAAGCAGTTCTCATATTCTCAAAACAAGTTATGAGATCTTTACCTAATTTTGGGCAGCTGCTAAGAAATTTGTGGGTAGCTTTAGGGTCCAGACCTGGTGGCAGGAAGCAGTATTATTCACCCTGCTGAGGTTTTTCTCCACTGGCTCATTATTTGTCCAAGGTAATAAAGCTATTGATTGTTTGCTGTGTACATAGACATGCTTATCGGATATAGTCTTTCCCGTGAAAGGCCATTCAGCTTTAAAATTGCTTTTTGATGTCTGTGATATATTTTAGATTAGGGTCATAATCTGCCTGCAAGGTAAGAAACGTACAAAATCAGCCATCAAATCAAAGAGCGAAAATATACTAGTGGGAATTTAACGGGTGATCTCTCAAAAAATGTGAAAATGCACACGTAAATTATGAAAAAATACTTTATTCACGCATGGTTGTTTGACAAATAATTTGTAATAAAAAAGGAGTTGCGTCATTGGTAAAATCGAGACACCAAGGTCTACACCATATACAAAGTACAGTATATTCTCACTAAAAACAATTGTTAAAAACCCTCCACATCATCACAATGTAATGTAATGAAGATGAAAGGGGCCAACATAAATTGCAGGGAACCCCCCCCCCCCCCCACCAAAAAAAATAAAATAAATTAAGAGTATACAGGCATAGTGAAGGCACCTATACAGGCATAGTGGTAACAAGGATACAGTGTGGACCGGTTTCTTATCTCAACGCGTTTCGATTAAATGCCTCCAAGATAGAGGGTTGTTCTATAACAGAGCTGTAACAAGAAAGAAATTGAATCCGAGCAATTGAATCAATATTGAACAGCAAGTGTGATATGCTGGCGATATGGGACAACCAAAGAAGCTATATTTATAATATAGGCAATCCCAATAGGTGTCCCAATACTTACTTTTCACCATATAGTAATAAATTATATTTTTATATATATATATATATATATATATATATATATATATATATATATATATATATATATATATATATATATATATATATATATATATATATATATATATATATATTACCAAAAGTATTGGAACGCCGGCCTTTGCACGCACATGAACTGTAGTGGCATCCCAGTCTTAGTCCGTAGGGTTCAGTATTGAGCTGGCCGACCCTTTGCAGCTATAACAGCTTCAACTCTTCTGAGAAGGCTGTCCACAAGGTTTAGGAGTGTGTCTATGGGAATGCTTGACCATTCTTCCAGAAGCACATTTGTGAGGTCAGGCACTGATGTGGACGAGAAGGCCTGGCTCACAATCTCCGTTCTAATTCATCCCAAAGGTGTTCTGTCGGGTTGAGGTCAATACTCTGTGCAGGCCTGTCAAATTCCTCCACCCCATTCTCGCTCATCCATGTCTTTATGGACCTTGCTTTGCGCACTGGTCCAAATCATTTGGTGGAGGGAGGATTATGGTGGGGGGTTGTTTTTCAGGGGTTGGACTTCACCCCTTAGTTCCAGTGAATGGAACTCTTAAGGCGTCAGCATACCAAGACATTTTGGACAATTTCATGCTCCCAACTTTTTGTGAACAGTTTGAGGATGGCCCCTTCCTGTTCCAACATGACTGTGCACCAGTGTGCAAAGCAAGGTCCATAAAGACATGGATGAGTGTTTAGGTCTGGAGACATGCTTGGCCAGTCCATCACCTTTAACTCCAGCTTCTTTAACAAGGCAGTGGTCGTCATGGAGGTGTGTTTTGGGGTTGTTATCATGTTGTAATACTGCCCTGCAGCCCAGTCTCTGAAAAAAGCGGATCGTAGTCTGCTTCAGTATGTCACAGTACATGTTGTCATTCATGGTTCCCTCAATGAACTGTAGCTCCCCAGTGCCGGCAGCACTCATGCAGCCCCAGACCATGACACTCCCATCACCATGCTTGACTGTAGGCAAGACACATTTGTCTTTGTACTCCTCACCTGGTTGTTGCCACACACGCTTGACACCATCTGAACCAAATAAGTTTATCTCGGTCGCATCAGACCACAGGACATGGTTCCAGTAATCCATGTCCTTAGTCTGCTTGTCTACTGTTTGCAGGCTTTCTTGTGCATCGTCTTTAGAAGAGGCTTCCTTCTGCGATGACAGCCATGCAGACCAATTTGATGCAGTGTGCAGCGTATGGTCTGAGCACTGACAAGCTGACCACCCACCCCTTCAACCTCTGCAGCAATGCTGGCAGCACTCATACATCTATTTCTCAAAGACAACCTCTGGATATGACGCTGAGCACGTGCACTCAACTTCTTTGGTCGACCATGGCGAGGCCTGTTCTGAGTGGAACCTGTCTTGTTAAACCGCTGTATGGTCTTAGCCATGAGGTGCCATGTTGAACTTCCAGTGACCAGTATTCAGAGAGTGAGAGTGATGACACCAAATTTAAGACACTTGCTCCCCATTCACACCTGAGACCTTGTAACACTAACGAGTCACATGAGGGAGGGGGAATGGCTAATTGGGAACAATTTGGACATTTTCACTTAGGGGTGTACTCACTTTTGTTGCCGGCGGTTTAGACATCAATGGCTGTGTGTTATTTTGATGGGACAGCAAATTTACACGGTTATACAGGCTGTACACTCACTAGTTTACATTGTAGCAAAGTGTCATTTCTTCAGTGTTGTCACATGAAAACATAGAATAAAATATTTATGTGAGGGGTGTACTCACTTTTGTGAGATAATGTATGTATATAGGTAGTTTTAAAGTATGTGTGTGTGTGTGTGTGTGTATATGTGTATGTATGTGTGTGTATATGTGTGTGTGTGTGTGTGTGTGTGTGTGTGTGTGTGTATATGTATATATATATATATATATATATATATATATATATATATATATATATATAATGTGTGTGTGTGTGTGTGTGTGTGTGTGTATATATATATATATATATATATATATATATATATATATATATATATATATATATATATATATATATATATATATATATATATATATATATAATCCTGAACATTTTTTTAAAACAATAATGTGTATGTGTTTAGGAGGAGCTCCAGTTTATCTTAATGGGCCCCTAAGATCCACATAGTAATAAACGAACCACAACACATATACCTCTAAAACACAGAACAGAAAGAGATGGGAAATCTTCCAGTGAAAACTGTATGAGAAGATTTCCTGTTTTAGGAGATATTTTCTCTTCATGCTTGTTATCTCTAATGGACAGGAAGTGAAGGTTTTTCTCCCCAACTATAAAAATAAAAAAAAGCTTTAGATCTACTAGAAACTAATATATCTTTATAAGCACATATCTGTGTTTTATTGTGTTGCTTACCAGAAGTAGTTTTTGACCTGAGACAGCCAAATGCTTGTTGCTCCATATTTTCAGTATTGTATATCAGATCTGGAGATCCCCCTCCAGTGGTGATTTGTATAACAGGAGGTATGATTAGCAACATTACAACAAAATGGCCAAAAAGGATGCTTTATGTCAAGCCTGGGTTTCTTTAAAGGGAAACAATAAAGCACAATTACCAGACAACATTGCTAAGTTTGATGTACAATGTAGGTACATATGTAATGAGAATGTATGACTGCTTCCATGTATGTGTATATCCACAAGCTATACATAGAAGTATATTTATTTATAAAGGGCTGCATATTTCCTTTGGGTATAAACAGTACTTAATGTCCTTTTAAGTTTACTATGTTTCTTCTAATAAATAAAAAATTTTACTCATGGAGCTAAAAAAAGGCACAAAAAAAACAAACTTATTCAGGCATTATTGAAAATATGTTTAATGTTCTGTCAAAGTATTACAGTCTATTTAACACTGGTTTAAGTGTTATCCTAACTGCCTAAAATAATACCGCAGAGTTGCTACTGAAATATGATATATCAAAACCAAACATATGGGCATTAGGCAGTGAATAGTGTGTTTCTCAAGCATATGGGTGTTCTTGCATAAATAAAATGTCTGTGGCTTTAATGGCAACAGACATTCATTAAAACCTAATAATCTATGGGAAAACACACACATACTGAAGTTCCTGCATAAATATGAAAGTTATTAGGATTCATAAATGTCTGAATGTTGAAATGTTTACTCTAGACTTAACCTCGGAAGCAAGATTTTGTGGGTAGATAACTGTGCCCTTTCAAACACGTGTGTGTTATGGGCTGTATCGAAAAGGGTTCAAGGCAGCTAAAATACACATTCACTTCTGCATAGGTTTAGATTTGTTTCCAAGCAGAAACTGTAAATTAAATGTATTTATTAATATAACTAAAAATGGACAAGGGCCTTAGAAATAATACCTACAATATTTTTGTTTTTCAGAGGCTAACACATTTGTTCATAACTCATGGGGTGTACCGAATCCAACTAAAACGATTCCAATGGCATTGAAGGGGTACCCCCAACTGCTCTAGATGTCAGGATGCACCAGCTGACTTAGTACATATGTTATGAAAGTGTCCTAAACTATGTACATTAGCTAATGGAAGCTAATTGTAAATGCTATTAATAAAATGTGTTGGATAACAATCACTCTAGAACCTATAATTTGTATTTTGGGGGCAATAGATGATGAGGCACCCCCCCCCCCCCCAGAGATATTGGTACCGATTATCAAGAAATGGACATCTCTTATCCCCTTTCCTTAGAAGAATGGCATAATCAAATAAATACTACTTTAGAGAGAAGCTCATTTTCTAACATAGTGGTTGTCCAAATAAATGTAATAAATTATGAGAGCCACGGTTGCTACACCTGGTTTGGTTCCTCAGGTGCTTATTACACAACACTTACTTGAAGGTAACAAAGGTGGTAATCTTGTGATGACCAAAGAAGGTATACAGATGGCAACAGTGACTTAATAACTGAGAATTTATTAATTGATATACACATGTAATTCTAAGCTTTTTTTTTTATGCAGATCTTGAAATGGATAGTTTATTATCAGGCAGTCCTCTTTTTAGAAAAAAAGGTGGTGATACAAATACGTATGCATGAAACCTCGGTAGATCGGATCAATCTCCTAATCTAAACTTTAATATAACAATTGAATTTGAACATGTAATTTTGAATATGCGGTACTTGCTATGCTTGTGTTAAACTGCCAGGCTACCCAGGAAATATACCGTGCTTAAAGGTATGGGGAACAAAGGATTTCCCCCTGGCCTCCCCACAATTAAGTGATGAACACCTAAGCATCTAATTGGAAGGCTTTAGAATAGTCATCTGGGAAAAGTGTGATTGACACTGTATGTTGCGAATTCTTGGTAAGATCAAAGCTGGCACTTACAAACTGGGGATCTGGTAGCAGATTGGATTGGCGAAGGAGCATGGCAAATGTAAATTACTAGTTGCTTTTGGTTCCCTTCTATAAAACAAATTTTAGTACGGGCAAAAGTACATTTTCACTTTACAGTGTATATATAGCATCTTATGTAGCCTACCTGTCCACATAGTGCTGAGCATTCCTGTGACCACTTCCTTGATCATTCCATGAACCCAAACCACTTCTGCCTGTAGGTAGGCCTGTACATATTGTTCTGATAAAGTAACTTCACTGCCGGCTTATTTCTATAAAGCCCAGTCCATAAAGACCCCCCCATGATCATTTTGTATAGTGCAGTAAGCTTTGCTTGACTTTTATATAACTATCATACAGACCTTGTCTGGGATTTCTGAAGATAAAGTGAGGAGCCTAAGAGGTAAACGGAACCAATATCTTTATAATCTATCATATAAGATGCATCTATAAAAATTGGGTGATAGTCAATGGAGCGGCTTTTTGGATTTAAGTGGATTGTGACGTGTGATGTGTAATTTTGCAGTTTTCCAGTATGTGGCAGTTAGTTTGCTGGCAAAGATGACCAGAAAGGAAGTGAGGATGTACTTCACCAGCTGGAACAGACGACAATAAAAACTTGGTACATGTCATATCCTCCTCCTCAAAAAAAAAATGGAATTCCACTTTAAGTATTTGATTTTGTAAGAGGAATGAGCTATATTTGGGAATTGGTACAAAAGAAGACTCTTCTTTGTACTATTTTAAAAGTTTCACATGAAATGAAGTGATCCATAGCATTACCTATACCTTAGTAAAGGATTACATAAAGGGTACAGCAGCAAGAAAATAATCATTGATTGCATATATACCATTTGTTTTAAACAATTTTGCTGTAATTCAACTTGTTGTTCAATTATTTTTTTTTATTAATTTATGTTTCATTTGTACTCGCATTAGTCCTTCATAGTTTGCATGACTGCATAGAAACATGTTGTGTTAATTAAATTTTAGTGCTTTATGGCTTTGGGCTGTCCCGTGTGATATTGAGAGCACAGCTATTCATCCGAGGCTATATCCTAGAGAGAATCAATGCTTTCTTGCTTCACAAGCAATGTTACATATTTATGGAGTTTCTTGCATTACAAAGAATATTTTTGGGACATAACTTTTTAACATTCCACTTCTGTTCAATGATTCCTTTGAGGAAATTTTCCTTTGTACTAATTGGTTAAAAGCTTGAATACAACATGACTCGAGTGCTCAGATTCAGTGCTTGTCAATCCGCTGTGAATCCATTCGCCCACATGACATCGACCCAATTATATATTCTTTTTGGAATTTTAAGAATAGGGGAAAAGTCGGATAACAGAGGCAGTTTTAGTTTATAAAATGAAATGTATTTATTTCATTTATTTTTATAGATCACGAACCATATGAAGTCTGATTTTATCCCGCCACTAATTACTACTTTTTTAGAGCAGGGAGAGTTTTAACTCCTGCCCCTGTTTTCATGCTATATGTGTCCCATTAAGGGACATTTCCAATAATAGAAAGTGAGAGATAACATCCCTGTAAAGTGAGGGAAAAAATCCCCTTGTAGTGAGGAAAATATCCACGTATAGATTTGTCCCCATTGGAAGATTTCTTCTCTATTGCTTCTGTGATGCAAACTCAAAGCTTGGGATTTTCTCCCACTTTCATTCTCATTGTCCACGAAGGGTCCTTGCACACTGGCTTAAAAATCGCTGTTTCTACAGTTTTGTGTTTTGCCAGTAGAAGCAGCTTAATATTATCGAACCTGTCCATGAACATTAGGACGATTAGAGGCATATTTTGGGTTCAGCGTTTAGAGACAGGGAAAAAAATGGTTCTGGTTTGCATTTCAAAATGGAGCTTTCTGGCAGAAATAAAAAAAAATGCTAAACTAGTCTAAACTGTGTACAAAAATACTCTGAGCGTGTTCTTTCTTCCAAGGGAAATGCCGTTTTTTTTCTTTTTTTTTTAAGCCCAGTGTGCATGGAGCTCAAGACAAATATAGAAGGTGGATCTCCCATACTGTGACACAGACAGCAATAAAAACCAGATAGGTCTTCTAAAAGTTCTGGCTTTAGATTTACCCAGAGCAGCTAAAATATGTGTATGGCCAATGCCTAGTGAGTTGCTGGTGGTGCATGTATCAATAATGGGTCAGCTCAGTGGTTGTTCTGAGTACAGGCATAGTCTGTAGATGAGTCAATGAAGTTATCAGGTAGGGTGATTTGTGGGAAGTAGTAATGTTTTGGTGAAAGAGTTATTGGGTGTCATGGTGTCGCAGGTGCAGTGAGGGGTCATGGTATGGCCACATGTGATCTCAGTCCACAAGGGTATCCATGTTGCATATATATAATTTTTTTTTTTTTTACTATAAGGCCTCATGCACATTGGACGTTTTTACAGCTGCTGTTTTGGTTTCAGGTATTTTTTCTGGAGCCACCAAACTCCCCAGCATGTTATCCTTTGTGCCCATGCAGGCACAGGCTTTTATCAGCGTTTTTTTTTGGCAGGGGCACCTTCTGGCTGGACCCCCCCCCCCCCAGAACTAGTGTGTTTGAAGAGTTGTACAGCTGTAAAAATGCTCTAATTCTGCATTTTATAAGCGTTTTTGAGCCATAAACCTTTATGGGGGTATAGTTTGAAAAAAAAAAAGCTAAAATGCAGCAAAACTCGCGTTAACGCGGCCTTCTACAGCTAAAGCTACTGCCATTTTTATAACATCCTATGTGCATGAGGCCTAACTCTGTTAACCCCCAGACCTTTAGAATTGCAGGTTAAACTATTGCTTTCCACAGCACTTGTAGCATGTAGCAGCAATCAAACACTTACAACACCAGATGAAATAACTCCAACGTGGCTGATATCTGTAGTAACCTATAGTTAGATATTGTGGTTGAAAACATCTTCAAGACATGATAATGGATTCAGCCCACCCCACTGACTCCTCTATACTTTGCTTGTCTCTTACAGATGCCACCTCAGTATGGTCAGCAAGGCTACTGCCAACAAGGCCAACAGCCATATTACAGCCAACAGTCGCAGCCTCACTATTCGCAGCCACAGGGTCAGTACCTGTCACAAGCTCAACAGCGGTATCAAGCCCAGCAGGTAAGCCCAGATAGCCACCGCTTGAACTACAAGGTTTTATAAGAGCAAGAAAAAAGAACATTAACCTAAGTACATTTCTTGGGTGTGTGTTTGGGCATGGTGTAAGGATACAGGGCTGGTCTGAAAGTGACGCTAAAGAAGGGAGAGAGTAGCTGCTCTTGTGCACATTGCTGGATCAGGCTCAGGGTAAGTATTATGGGGGGGGGGGGGGCTACACACAGGTTTTTTTTAGCGTCATGCAGGTGAAAAACCTTCTGGCTTTAGGACCTCTTTAAAGCCAGTTACACAGCACAGGCACTGCTTCTATTTGTATAGTCTTGCCTCCGTTTTCCTGTTAAAGAAGTTGTGTAGCGTGTCTAAATATGACTGTCTAGTCATCGGAGTTAGACCCGGAGCTCTCGGTGATCAGCACCCAGTAATAGAACTGGTGTCTGCAACTCAACTATGCGAGGACACTTGTGATGAGGGGTTTGGCTGTTACTCAGCTATGCCAGTACAGAGCACTGAAGAGATAAAAAGGAAGCAATACTTTCCCTGCTTGGAAAAGGTTTACTATACCTTTCTCTTTCAGTGAATCAGTCTCAGACTTTGATATGTGGATATAGGAATATAAAGAAATAAAAAGGTGTGAGACTTCAGTTGCTTCAGTTGTGTGAATATTTAGTATGACGCTCTACTATACACTATCTACTATTGTCATAGTAGTTGCATAAAGGCAATATGTGTTGGAACAGAAAAATACTCCATGATAACACGTAGATGTATACAGTAGTTATAAAGCAGTGAATGAGACTTTCACCAAACATTTACTGAAGGTGTATCTTCCTGGTGCATGCGTTTTGAATTAGTGATTTATACTCCTGCAATGAATGTTTATGAAATGTCATTCACTGCCCTATACAACGATCAGCCATAACTTTATGACCACCCACCTACTGTATTATTGAGTAGGTCCCGGTTATGCTGCCAGAACAGCCACTTTTGTCACCAAACCATTCCTGACCCATCGAGGCAAGGATGCCACTAGACCACAGGGTGACTTAGACAAAAGAGGTGCATGGGGAGCTGAAACAATTTCCCAACCTCCCCAGGGGATTCTGGTTTCCACGGGCACCCCGCCCAAAGTGACTCCCATCACAGATGCCACTAAATCACTAAAGGTTTGCTGTGGTATCTGGCACGAAGCCATGAGTTGCAGATCCTTTAAGTCTTGTAAGTTACGAGGTGGGGCCTCCATGTAAGTTACGAGGTGGGGCCTCCATGAATCAAACTTATTTTTCCAGCACATCACACGGATGCTGGATTGGATTGAGATCTGGAGAATTTGGAGGCCAAGTCAATATCTTGAACACATCATTGTGTTCCTCAAACTATTCTTTTTTTACTGCTTTCAATGCATCAACTTCAGGGACAAAAGGTTTACTTGCTGTCTGATCTATCCCACTGACTTTCAGATCACACTGACAGCTGAACTTGCACAATTTCATTCCCGTATGTCAGTCGGGTTGCTGCACAGATGTCTATGGAAATCGCACCCGAAGTCACCAAAAGTGGCACAGAAACTACATTTGGGAATCGGTGCAGCAAATGTGGCATTGCACTGATTCGCCTATTTGGCATGCAATTTGACATGTCAAATCGCATGCCAAATAGCTGCGATGCGAACCTAGGCTAAAACGACATAATCAGGTTTATTCACTTAACCTGTCAATGGTCATATTATTATGGCTGATCGGGGTGAATGTGCAAAGTCCTATTAAATGTACCCATCACACTCAAAGGCTTTTACAATGGTGGAGTGGTTTTGAAATTAAGGTACTTTGAGATGGATGAAAAGGGGAGATCCAAAAAAATAAATCCCACGTCCTCTTGCAAGTTGTCAAGAGGGCAGCCTAGAACATGACTAAACTGTGTGCAGCACATTGAGTAAGGTAGGCCATAGATGATGCAGTAATTGCATAGGGCTGCAAGAAAAAGTTGCTTGATTCTCCCATCAACACAGTCACTGTCACAGTCCCACGGAGCATACACAGGCGCATTCTCCTAGTTTTAAAATTTTCTATAATAATATAATTTCACATATTTTTCAGTAACAACAAAACACATGAAATAATAAAACAACTGTATTCCCGTTTTTAAATACTGGATATTGTAGTAAAGTATCCTCCGAACCATAGAGAATCTATGTTAGTAGGAATCCAGTTTTTCACTCAACATGTTTCACGGGAAATCTGCTTCTTCAGGAGTTTTAATAGAGGGGATAGTAATCTGCAGAAAAATAAACGTTGTAATAGTACACACAAAAATGGTAACAAACATTATTTTTATATATATGAGCATGCATGCGCGCTAACATAGATTTCCTATGGTTGGGAGAAGTGGCGGCTGGTGCTCCATTTTCTGGGGGGGTGTCAAACCAGCCAACCCCCCCCTGTTCGGTCGATCAATCAAACCTCCAAACCCCCTCGTCACTCACTCGTCCCCCATTAGCCCTGCACTTACCCCATCTAGGTCGTGGGCAGCTTCGGCTCCTCCCTGTGTCTTGTCCTCCTTCACCCTGCGTCTCCTCCTCGCTGGCTTCACGGCAGCTTCACCATGCATCCGCTCTTCCTCAGCAGCCAATACAGTTGCTTCTCCTCTCGCCTAATGGGGTCTTAAGACCCGCTTCCTGATTGGCCAGGAGGAGAATTGGGAAGACCATAGCAAATATTAATTTGCTATTGTCACACAACTGGGTGGGCCCAGGTTGCAGTGCTCTTTTTTGAAGCCAATTAGAGCCTCAGGCTCTAATCATGTGCTTAAAAGAAAAAATGGATTAGGGGGTGGCGTCCCTGCTCCCCTTATGGATGGGTCACCACTGGTTGGGAGGATACCTTACTACAATATCCAGTATTTAAAGGGGAATACAGTTGTTTTCATATTTTCATGTATTTTGTTGATTGTTACTGACAAGCAAATATGTGAAATTATGTTTTAACACAAATGGTGTAATAAATACTATGATTTTAACAAGTCCTGAGTGCCTCACTGTCTTTCCAGATTTAGATTTTCTGATCTATAGGACGTGGTACAGTTACTTTATTAATCCCAATAGTGTAGCACATATTACTATGTTTGAGAACAGAATGAAAAAAGGAAGTTGAATATCATTAGAGGATGGGGATCCGATTTAAAAAAAAAAAAAAAAAAATCCAGACCAGACATCCTACAAAGTATTGCTTTTTCCCAGAGAATGCTGTTCGGTGCAGTGGAGGAGCCTGCAGCAATTTTCCGACAGCATGTCAACTGAACGAAGAGCAGATCTGTCTGGAAGAGGAGAATCTACATGGAGCTGATGTGTACAAATTTGAAGAAAAGAAACCTGTCAAAGTAGAGTAGTCTGCCCAGCAAGTATTCAGCTTTAAAATATGTGTAAATCCTCACCTTGTAAAACAACCCATTCAGTTTAAAACCAAAATGTGTATGGATGTATAAAAAACAAAAGTTATACCCTACTTTATTTGCCCCCCTTTGTTTTTTTTTTGTTTTTTATAAAGGATCACATATTCTCTGCTCTCAGCTGCATAAGTAGCTCAGAGATGTAGGGGTGGAGAAACAACAGGACACTGGTCTTACCAGTGAGTAGCTGTCATGGGGGTGTGTAAAGACAAGTTTGATTATTGGAGGAGAGCAGACGGAGTTCCCAGCATAGCTAGAGACCTGACAACAATGTGCTCCTGTGCCTAGTGTGGTCAGCTTTTGATAGGAAAGCAAAGGAACTGGCAGGAACACCAGGGATTTCACACAAAGGAAGCAATACAAAGAGGATACTGTTTTCATACAAGTAGATGGTACAGCAAGTACCTATGAATTGAGTTGCTGCCATGTGATTAGCTGATTAACAACTTGTGTTACCAAATAATTGAACAGGTGTACCTATAAAAGTGGCCAGTGAGTGTAGCTCTAGCATGGGTGAGCCTCAATGAACTATAGTTAAATGCCCCTATCTTGTAATCTAATCTGTAAAATATAAAACTTTTCAAACAATTTTTCAGCCAACTTGCACAGATTGTCCTTCAGGGATTGCCCTGGTTTGAAAGACCAGGGGCTGGATATGACCCTTTGCTTGCCTTTATCTGGCCCCTGAGGCAATATCCCTGTCACTGACCACAACAATTGGGCATAATTCCTGCCACTGACAACATTTGGGCACTATCCCCCCCCCCCCCACTGACACCAAGGATAGGGCACTATTCCCCTCCCCACTGACACCAAGGATGGGGCACTATCCCCCCCCCCACTGACACCAAGGATGGGGAACTATTCCCCCCCACTGACACCAAGGATGGGGCACTATTCCCCCCCCCCCACTGACACCAAGGATGGGGCAATATTCCCCCCCCCCCCCACTGACACCAAGGTTGGGGCACTATTCCCCCCCACTGACACCAAGGATGGGGCACTATTCCCCCCTACTGACACCAAGGATGGGGCACTATTCCCCCCTACTGACACCAAGGATGGGGCACTATTCCCCCCTACTGACACCAAGGATGGGGCACTATTCCCCCCTACTGACACCAAGGATGGGGCACTATTCCCCCCCCACTGACACCAAGGATGGGGCACTATTCCCCCCCCACTGACACCAAGGACGGGGCACTATTCCCCCCCCCACTGACACCAAGGATGGGGCACTATTCCCCCCCCCACTGACACCAAGGACGGGGCACTATTCCCCCCCACTGACACCAAGGATGGGGCATTATTCCCCCCCACTGACACCAAGGATGGGGCACTATTCCCCCCCCCTGACACCAAGGATGGGGCACTACCCCCCCCCCCCCACTGACACCAAGTATGGGGCACTATCCCCCCACCACTGACACCAAGAATGGGGCACTATTTACTGCCACTGTCCACCGTATAGCCCCCCCTAAAACCTGAAGGACAGTAAACTGGCCCTTTGTTTAGAAAGATTGGAGACCTCTACATTAGAGGAGCTCAAAACAATTATAACAATACAGAATGTTGCAATGTATTCAATTCTAATTATTATAATTATGATGGTTCTGGAACTGCAAAAATACTGACATTTGCCCTCCCCCTTCCATCAGTAGATTATAATTTAGAGAGGATACTTGACTATGTTGTTTCAAAATGGGGTTTGAGCTACAGAGATGTGGAGTTGGTCTCACTGCCACTTCTAAAGGTTGGCCAGGGGTGGGTAAAATGTAGGCCCTATTAAACTCGGCATTTCTTCAAACAAAGCACTTGAGCTAGTGAGAATTGGTTGTATGTCCAATTCATTCAGATGAAATTCTATATACTGTGTGTATATAGATATGCTCTTGATTAGGGCCATGTCATATGTTAACATAAACCAGTAGTTTATGCAACTCAAGATACCAAAGTGATGAGTCTGAGTTAATAGGCATTGTAATGATGTTTGAGCTCTCAGTGACATGAAGAGGCATCTTTCATTTCTTGCTCATTTCAGGTCTTGTCTGCTGTAAGTGGAAAATCCAATCAGTTAAAGCTAGACCTTCATCTTTCCTTGGTATTGCATAAAATGGATGAATTGATTAGCTAGTATGGACTTGCAATTAAGTAATTGGATCATGAGCTTTAAGAATGATGACCTGTGCATTCCAGCACCAGTTTGTATGGTGTCGGAGGTTCAGATCACTCATTTTCTTCATAACGTGCTTCTATTTTTAGCCACTGTATTTTAAATTAGCTCCAGCACCTGAGGGCAAGAAAGCTGTTGATTGATGGAGCATGTAACAGTTTGATTTCCAGATACGTAATGTTACTCCACCTTTCTTGCAGATATGTTATTACTAGGCAGCTAGCAAGGTCAGCTATTTTGTGAGTAGCTTGGTCTTTGATTCACATACAAGTTCTGGAAGCATGAAACGGTACCCAGTGTGTTATGTTCATTATGTATAAGTACTGGAAGTATGAGCAGCGTCCAGTGTGCTATGTTCATCACAGTCAAGTACTGGTGAGCAGTGCCCAGTGTGCTATTTTCATCACAGTCAAGTACTGGTGAGCAGTGCCCAGTGTGCTATTTTCATCACAGTCAAGTACTGGTGAGCAGTGCCCAGTGTGCTATTTTCATCACAGTCAAGTACTGGTGAGCGGTGCCCAGTGTGTGATGTTCATTACAGTCAAGTACTGGTGAGCAGTGCCCAGTGTGCTATGTTCATCACAGTCAAGTACTGGTGAGCGGTGCCCAATGTGCTATGTTCATCACAGTCAGGTAATGGTGAGTGGTGCCCAGTGTGCTATGTTCATCACTCACATTCTGGAAGTATGATAAATGGTACCCAAGTAATGGAAATTCGAGTGTTGCCCAGTGTGCTTTGTTCATAACATATACAGTTTCTGAAAGTATACCGAGTGGTACCCAGTGTGCTATGTTCATCACATATAAGTTCTGCAATTATGAGTGGTGTCCAGTGTGTTTATATCCATTACATACAGTACGTGTTCTGAAAGTATTAGCAGTACCCAGTGTGCTATTTTCATATACAAGATCTGCAAGTATGAGCGGTGTTCAGTGCGCTATGTTCATCACATACAGTTTCTGACAGTATGATGATTGGTACTTGGTGTGCTATGTTCATCACATACAAGATCTGCAGGTATGAGCGGTGTTCAGTGTGCAATGTTCATCACATACAAGATCTGCAGGTATGAGCGGTGTTCAGTGTGCTATGTTCATCACATACAAGATCTGCAGGTATGAGCGGTGTTCAGTGTGCAATGTTCATCACATACAAGATCTGCAGGTATGAGCGGTGTTCAGTGTGCTATGTTCATCACATGCAAGATCGGAAAGTATAAGCATTGCCATAGTGATCTGTTCATCACTTTGAAGTTATGGAACTATGGACTGTGCTAAATGTGCTATGTTTATCACATACAGTATCTGGAAGTGTCAGCAGTGCCCAGTGTGCTATTTTCATCATGTCCAAGATCAGGAAGTATGAACGGTGCCCAGTGGGCTATTCTCATCACATACAAGTTCTGGAAGTGTTCACATTTTAAATTTGCATTGTGGTACTGTAATTATGTAGAATGCCAAGTCAAAAGAATCATTCCATAGACGTGTCAATAACTTTAGTCAGGCATAGTTCTCTGATGACTGCATACCATTCCAAGAGCTGTTACAAGTAGATTGTTGGGAAACATTTGGACACAATGGATATTTGAACGAACAAAGACAAATAATATAAGTAATGTATGTTATTTAAAATGTTTATCTTCTCTTTTATTGCCCTGTCTTAGTTTTATTAGCTTTGAAAGTTTAAAATCTTTGAGAATTTCTCAAAGCTCTTAAGAGACATAAACTCTTTTTTATAGGTTCAATTTACATAGATGAGTTATTCACATGGAGTGTGTGTAAACTACACCATTATACTCTTATTTGCTCACTTTTGATTTGTTAAATAAAACAGTTGAAAAGGTTTTGTTTTATGTCCAATAACTGTAAAAAAAAATACCTCTTTGGCTGCCAGAAATCTAGGGAGCTTGTAAAGTCCAGTAGTGAGCTGACGACAATTATGCACTGAATTCTTAAGGGTACTTTACTTTTTTGTATTTTTTTGTTAGTTTTTTTTTTTTGTTTTTTATGCATTTGGAATTACATCCACTTCAAAGCCTATTTCAGTTACAGTGAGGGAAAAAAGTATTTGATCCCCTGCTGATTTTGTATATTTGCCCACTGACAAAATAAACCTACCATTAAAATTATAGACTGATCATCTCTTTAACAGTGAGAGACAGAATAACAACAAAAGTACCCAGAAAAACGCATTTCAAAAAAGTTATAAATGGATTTGCTTTTTAATGAGTGAAATAAGTATTTGATCCCCTATCAATCAGCAAGATTTCTAGCTCCCAGGTGTCTTCTTCTTCTAATCTCTGAGCTGAGATTAGGAACACTCTCTTAAAGGGAGTATTCCTAATCTCAGCTTGTTACCTGTATAAAAGACACCTGTCCACAGAAGCAATCAATCGTATTCCAATCTCTCCAAGACCAAAGAGCTGTCCAAGGATGTCAAGGACAAGATTGCAGACCTACACAAGGCTAGAATTGGCTACAAGACCATCGCCAAGCAGCTTGGTGAGAGGGGGACAACCGTTGGTGTGATTAATCGAAAATGGAAGAAACACAAAATAACTGTCAATCTCCCTCGGTCTGGGGCTCCATGCACGATCTCACCTTGTGGAGTTTCAATGATCATGAGAATGGTGAGGAATCAACTCGGAACTACACGGGAGAATCTTGTCAAAGATCTCAAGGCAGCAGGGACCATAGTCACCAAGAAAACAATTGGTAACACACTACGCTGTGAAGGATTGATATCCTGCAGTGCCAGCAATGTCCCGCTGCTCAAGAAAGCACATGTACAGGGCCCTTCTGAAGTCTGCTAATGAGCTTCTGAATGTTTCAGAGGAGAACTGGGTGAAAGTGTTGTGATCAGATGAGACCAAAATCAAGCTCTTTGGCATCAACTCAACTCACCATGTTTGGAGGAGGAGGAATGCTGCCAATGACGCCAAGAACACCTACCCCACTGTCAAACATGGAGGTGGAAACATTATGCTTTTGGGGTGTTTTTTTCCTAAGGGGACAGGACAACTTCACTGCATCAAAGGGACAATGGACGGGACCATGTACCATAAAATCCAGGGCAAGAGCCTCCATGCTTCAGCCAGGGCATTGAAAATGGGTCGTGGGTGGGTATTCCAGCATCACAATTACCCAAAACACACAGCCAAGGCAATAAAGGAGTGGCTCAAGAGGAAGCACATTAAGGTCCTGTAGTGGCCTAGCCAGTCTCCAGACCTTAATCCCATAGAAAATATGTGGAGAGAGCTGAAGGTCCGAGTTACCAAACGTCGGCCTCAAAACCTTAATGGCTTGCAGAGGATCTGCAAAGAGGAGTGGGACAAAATCTCTCCTGAGACTACAACTACAAGAAACATTTGACCCCCTGTGATTGCTAACAAGGGTTTTGCCACCAAGTACTAAGTCATGTTTTGCGAAAGGGTCAAATACTTATTTCACTCAATAAAATACAAATCAATGTATAACTTTTTTGAAATGCATTTTTCTGGATATTTTTGCTATTCTGTTTCTCACTGTTAAAATAAACCCACCATTAAAATTATAGACTGATCATTTCTTTGTCAGTGGGCAAACATACAAAATCAGCAGGGGCTCAAATACTTTTTTCCCTCACTTTTTTTAATACATCACTAATCCACAGAAGTGTTATTTTATCACCTCAAACGGCTTCTTTACCTGTTCACCCCAATGAAACTTAGTTAATGTCAATGTGAGGTTAGTGATATTTCAAGACACGAAAACCAATGCAGTATTCACGTCAAAATGATTTCAATAGATTGAAAAGTCCATGATCATTAAAAATTTTAATAAAATATAAATATTAGTTAATGAAATTGTTCAATATATTATGCTCTTGGTAGCTGAGCATTGGCTGAAAAGGAATTTTCCCATTATCTTCAAATATCTAACCCAGGGTTTCTCGACCAGGGTTCCATGAAACCCTAGGTTTACTCCAGAGGTTGTTTAGAAGGGGTTAATTGATCCCAATGACAACAAGTGTAAGGAGCATTCTTCACACTGATCACAAATGTAAGGAACATTTTTCCCGCTGACCACGAATGTAAGGAGCATTCCTCTCAATGATCATCACACTAATGTATCATGAGTTATACAGTAGATGTAGTCATTTTTAGCAGGGGTTCCCTGAGAACGGGAAGTTATTTTAAGGGTTCCTCTGTGTTGAAAAGGTTCAGAAAGACTGATATAAGCTGTTTAATAAAAAAAATGTTCCTGTAACTTGCTGTTAATAGTGCAAGATTTGCTACTAGATACAGAGGCAGATGAGTTTTAAGATATTTTTTAACAAAGTGGTTGCTCTTGCAGATTGTTAGTGTATTGATTAGTGGTAGGCAGATGATGTATCTTAACAAATGCTGCAATAGCTTCTTGTGGTATTAGCGCAGATATTATTTCCACATGAGTGTTTTGGGGTTAGGTCAGAAAAGCTAAGAAGATATCCAATGTATTGGTTAGAAAATTGTATTTGATGACCTCTGTTGGAATTGGCTCTACATGTGTGCTGCTGGTCACCAGTTGTGCTCATGTAGATTGAATAGTAAGAATGGAAATAGTTGATAAAGACACTAGCGAACCTGCAATTAATGTATACAGCGCATGTCTGTGTGTGTATATATACGTATTTGTGTATAAAAGCAATTTACCACCACCAAAAGCAGAAAAGGCTTCATGGATTTCTCTGAGAGATCTGTAAATGATTGCTCCTTCTGCTATGGTAATGGCAATCGCACAGTTTTTTGTTGGGTAATAGCTTTAGCCAGAAGGCCTATCTCAGTTATCTCCCAGCACCTGACATGCACATTGTTGTCAGCCATTAGCTCATCAAATAGTAAAGAAACAATACAGAGTACAGAGGACTGCTCTGGAACTTGCACCACTAGAACCAAGTCAGCAGTGGAAGATTGCATTATTATGTTTGCTTAGGTAACATAGTGTATGAATAGGTGGAAGTTTAATTTCAGGCAACAGGAAACGGTTTGATTGCATCCGGCCAATTACTTTCACTTAAAGGGGTTGTAAAGGCAGAAGGTTTTTTATCTTAATGAATTCTATGCATTAAGATAAACCTTCTGTGTGTAGCAGCCCCCCCTAATGTTCTCTCCAGTGATGTCCATGAGTGTCTAAGCCATCCGGAACACTCCTCTTGATGGGCTGAGATACAGCAGCAGCGCCATTGGCTCCCACGGCTGTCAATCAGTCAGTCAGCCAATTAGGGGAGAGAGGGGGCAGGGCCCAGGTCGGGGCTCCATGTCTGAATGGATACACTGACTCGGCTCGGTTGCCCCCATAGACAGCTGCTGGCTGAGGGGGCACTTGACAGGAGGGAGGGGCCAGGATCACAGAAGAGGGACCCTGAGAGGAGGAGGATCCAGGCTGCTCTGTGCAAAACCAACTACACATAGGAGGCAAGTATAACGTGTTTGTTATTTTAAAAAAAAGAAAAAGACAATCACTTTAAAAAACAGCGATTCTTTCAAGCAGTCTTTCGATATTCACATGTACTTCCTAAGCTAGTAAGTGGCACTGTAAATATTGGTTCAACTGTTTTTCACTAATCCTTGGCTGTTATTCAATGACAGGAGCATTTTGCAGCTTAACTCAACTTTAATTCAATATATTTCTATAATAAACGCAAAGGATATAAATGTACTTTGTGTGCACCAGATTCTTTTGCAAACCCAAATATTACCTTGTAAAAATAGCAGTGACATCAATACTGTGTCACTCATAGCCTTAGCTAAGTAGTGGGAGGGACCCAGCAGACTCCACCCACTACAGGCTGCTACAGAAGGGGGTGGATACCAGATCATTCACACTGCACAAGAGCGAGCAGCACTGACCGGTCTTTATTATAGGAAACTCCCGCACAGAAAAGAGTGCTCTTTCTCTTATTAAATTCCCTCACATGGTCTTTCTCTCCCCTGATGCAGTAGATCTGAGCTTTGCATTTGAAAGCTCACTCCTGTGATAGAGGAAGTAAACAGTAACAACTAGGCCTCACTTATAAATGTCATGGGAGTATTCCAGTCGGGCTTCAGGAGGTTCATAGAGTAAATGGTCTACACCTATAGAAAGGGCATTATTCAACTTTGGTCAAAGCTGCCCACACCACCGTCTACTTCTGCTTATGCCTTTAAATGCCAACCCTTGCACTGTTTGGGTTTAGGCTGAGGGCTATTGGAAGACATAGTTTAGCCAGGTGTAGGATGTGAAATGGAGTGACGATCTCTCTTAGTGCCCCAGGGAAGGATACTTTATAAACAAAAATTATGATATCATTGGAAAGAAAATTATGAAAAATCATACCTATGGCTGTTGTAGAAAAGCAGAGGGAGGTCTTGGGGTGGGGGGGGGGGGGGGGGTGTAGAGCCTGGAAGTCCATTGAAATGTCATCTTGTTTAGGTGTTAATTGTTATACATTTTATTTTGATATATATGATATAATACAACTCGGATAACTAAAATAAAACATTTTGGCCAGGATAATCTAATCTGTGCTGTTGGCATTACTGGGTCATTAAGATCTGTGTCCTTGCCTTCTTTTATTTCCTCTGCAGGTGTTTTGCTCTGAACCTTTAAGAACACCTGCAAAAAGTCAGCATGGCAATGTAGCATATTGCTAAAACAGCTAATTTTCTAAACTGATGATATTTATATTTCCCACAGAGTGCGTTTTATGTGAATACCTTTTACAGAAGGAAAAAAAATCGTTGCAGTGGCAACATCAACACATTTTATATAAATGGAATTAAAGGTGATATTTGTATTTTAACCTTTGGGAAAAAATGTACTTCCTTGGTCATTTTATTGTGAATTTCACAATCTGACTTTTTTTGCCCACGTGTTAAAATATGCATTTTTGACTAGAAAATGACTTAAAACCCAGAACATTAGATATCATCTGAAAACATGCTTCCTTTAGAATAAAGATGGATGTTGCACAAGATTTGTGCAACTGTTTAATCCAATATTTTTAGTAAAAAAATCACTAAACTGAATTTTAGTGCTCACAAACACCATATACAGTCCATTGAAAAAGTATTCATACACCTTGAAATTTTCTACATTTTGTCATGTTACAGCCAAAAACATGTATTTTATTGGGATTTTATGTGATAGCCCAACACAAAGTGGCACATCATTGTAAAGTGGAAGGAAAATGATAAATGATTTTCCAAAATTTTTACTAATACTATACTAACTAAAGCCTCGTGCACACGATCTGATTGTTGGCAGACAAAGCGCCAGACTTTTGTCCGAAGGGGCGGAATTTGTCTTGCATACAATGTAATGTAGTGTTATGTGATCATTGATTCCAAGCATGCGTGTTTGTACTTTGGACTTTTGTGTGACGGACTTGTGTACACACGATACGAAAATCTGACAACACACCGTTGTCAGCCGAACATTTACTAGCCTGCTAATCCAACATTTGTTGGTGGAAAGTTGGACAACATATGTCTGATGGAGCGTACTAACGGTCAAATTTTAGGAAAACGGTCTGTCATCACACAATTCCCTGCCAAAAATCCGATCGTGTGCACTAGGCTTCAGGAACACACCAGACAGGTCAAGGATAATATTGTAGAGAAGTTTTAAGCAGGGTTAGGTTATAAAAAAATATCCCAAGCTTTGAACATCTCACAGAGCACTGTTCAATCCATCATCCAAAAATGGAAAGAGTATGACACAACTGCAAACCTACCAAGACATGGCCATCCACCTAAACTGACAGGCCGGGCAAGGAGAACATTAACCCCCCTGTACTGTACTGTACTGTACTGTATAAAAAAAATACACATCCCCTTTGTCCCTAGTGGTCTGCCCAGTGCCCTGCATGTCATTTTATATAATAAATAGATATTTTTCTGCCTGGAAAATGGAGATTGTCCATCGCAACCAAAAAGTGTCCCTTTATGTCAAAAGTGGTTTTAGACCAGCTAGAAAACAGTGATAATAAATTAGAATTACAATTCATCATCAAACAATAAATTTAATGACAGCGACTATTCTGCAACTGATCAAATTTCAGTGTTTTTGATTTGATTACATTATTGAATAATTTTTATATATATTTTTATTTTATTATAATTTATGATTTTGTGTTTCAAACTTTATCATACCCGGGATGTCTACTAGACTCTGGTTTGGACAGATTTAAGTGAGTAATTCCTAAGAATTGCATGCCTACAATATAAAAACGCCAAATTTCCATGCAAAATGATTGTACTGCTTTCAGCACAAAATTCCAGACAGAATCATATCACCAGGGAGGTTAATCAGAGAAGCCCCCGGTAACTCTGGAGGAGCTGCAGAGATCCACAGCTCAGGTGTGAGAATCTGTCCACAGGACAACTATTAGTCTTGCACTCCACAAATCTGGCCTTTATGGAAGTGTGGCAAGAAGAAAGCCATTGTTGTAAGAAAGCCATAAGAAGCCCAGTTTGCAGGTTGTGAGAAATCATGTGGGAGACACAGCAAACATGTGGAAGAAGGTGCTCTGGTCACATGAGACCAAAATTGAACTTTTTGGCCTAAAAGCAAAACGCTATGTGTGGCAGAAAACTAACACTGCACATCACCCTGAACACATAGTGAAACGTGGTGGCAGCATCATGTTGTGGGGGGATGCTGTTTTTAGCAGGGAAGCTGGTCAGAGTTGATGGGAAGATGGATGGAGCCAAATACAGGGCAATCTTAGAAGAAAACCTGTTAGAGTCTGCAAAAGACTTGAGACTGGGGTGGATGTTCACCTTCCAGCAGGACAACGACCCTAAACATACAGCCAGAGCTACAATGGAATGGTTTAGATCAAAGCATATTCATGTGTTAGAATGGCCCAGTCAAAGTCCAGACCTAAATCCAATTGAGAATCTGTGGCATGACTTGAAAATTGCTGTTCACAGATGCTCTCTATCCAATCTGACCAAGCTTGAGCTATTTTGCACAGAATTGGCACAAATTTCACTCTAGATGTGCAAAGCTGGTAGAGTCATACTCAAAAAGACTTGCAGCTGTAATTGCAGCGAAAGGTGGTTTTACAAAGTATTGACTCAAGGGGGCTGAATACAAATGTACGCCACACTTTTCACAGTGTTGGTCTATCGCATAAAATCCCAATAAAATACATAATAAGGGGTATGAATACTTTTTCAAGGCACTGTAGCCCCACATTGTAGTTGTACAAAATAAGCAATGATGTTATTTCAAAGAAAAAGATACCAAATATGTCCAGCTTTAAAAGAAATGAGTCCAAAAATGTATAAAAAAATTATTGTACCTACAATTATATATATATATATATATATATATATATATATATATATATATATATATATATACACAGGGGGTCCCCGAGTTACGAACTCGTTAGGGACTGCCCGCCTGTACTTAAGTCGGAAATGTTCGTAAGTCGGCCGCGCATGCGCAGACCGACAAATACGGCCATTTCCGGACATTTCCGATGTTCCGTCTAATGCCGTTCTGCGCATGCGTGGCAAATTACGGAATGGCGCGCATGCGCAGAACGGCCGGAGCACGGCGGAAAATGGCAGCGCCCCGTTCATAAGTAGGGGATGTTCGTAGGTCGGGCGTTCGTAAGTCGGGGACCCCCTGTGTGTGTGTGTGTGTGTGTGTATGTATGTATGTATATATATATATATATATATATATATATATATATATATATATATATATATATATATATATATATATATATATATATATATATATATATATATATATATATCTATATATTGTTAATATAGACTTATAATACATAGTAATGAATATTTAGCATTGGTTATGCTTTAAGAATTTACAAAAAAGGGAATTTACCCTTTTTTTCTTCAGTGAGGTTTATAGTAAGCCACAAACCTATCATGTATTTTGCACTAATATATATATCAGTGTACACTAAGGAGGGGGCGGTCACATAAGAATAACAGAAATTGCTAGAACTAGATTAAAGAACAAGATGAAATGATGCCTTTATGACCTCTGCACACAACAACCTATCGTGGTGTATTTAGTGCATAACGTGCATTGCAGTGAGGCTGCCCATTCAAAATAAAACAAGACCGTTTTATTGGATCTGCACCATTTTTGTAGTGTAGTGCACCACAATACCTGCTGTATATTGCTTGCCCTGTGGTGTGCTGCAGTGTGGGTATGTTGCCAGCTACTGTACTTCTGTACTACTAAATAATGGCACTGCCTTTTACCATCCATGTTACCACATTACCAACCATGCATACTGCAGGTGTGAAGTTAGCCATAAAGTTGTATGCATGCATATTTTTTCTTCCTTCATGTTATATTAATGACCTTTTATAAGTATCGCATACACACATAATTTGATTGTTTTCCTACATTTCGATATTTTGTTTAAAATGTTTGTTGGCATCACCTTGCTGTATACATGTTTATTGGTAGATGTATACCAAAGTTAAAACAGCTGATTGTTCCAACCAGTACATGGAAGAACATTATACTACTATTACACCACATATAGTAATTAGCCTATTTGTAAACGCACAGTCCTCGTAAATTAATGGGTCAACATGAAATCCAGAGCATAAACACTTGAGTCTCTCGCTCTATTCTAAGATATATATAGATATATAGATATAGATATAGATATAGATAGATATATATATATATATATATATATATATATATATATATATATATATATATATATAGCTATATATCTAATATTATTATTATTATTTTTTTTTTTAAGGTTTTTGTTTCAGCTCTGTTTCTTACTATTTAAATCACAGAAGGTTAATTAAAAGAGTGCCACACTCTGCATTTACTGAGGAATATTAACCTTGCTAGGCTCGTGTTAAATCACTGAAGTGATAGAATTGCATTTGCTTGATAACGTTTTGCTGTGAGAGCAAAGGCAGGGCCATTTATAGTTCAGTGCCATTAATTGCTTAGCATTTAGATATTAGCACAGGAGTCTATTAATTAACTTGATAATAAAACTATTGGAATGTAGGCCGGTGAAATGATTTGGTTTTAGTGGACCCATGGAGCTTGCCAGCGAGAGAAAATGGATTCCTCTTTTTTTTTTTTTTTTCCTTGATCGTAAACTCCTAGAACACATATTTCTTGTAACGAGCTGATGGGAAGATTGTATTGGACCTATCTGACATTAGCAATACACTGTTTATTTTCCTTACTATTTTCCTACTGTGTTGTGTGTGTGTATATATAAACATTCTGTTGGACTTCAGTTAATGGTTTGCCACATTTATACAAGGAACACAGTTGAGGTTCTGATGCAAGTTTCTGGGGGGATCTGAGCTGGAACCATTGGCTGGAATCGCCTTTATGCCTCGTTGTAATGCATAGCATTGTGAGCTGGTGCGCATTCAAATGGTACCCCAATGAACCTTACCAACACACCTGCACTAAGGCACACTGCAACATATGGTAATAGAGTATGGTGCTATGTGGTATGCTGCATTGCTAAAAAATAGTGCATGCATCTTTTTTTTTTTTTTATGCGTTAGGAAGCCTATTCAAATGCAACACAATGCATGCTGACTTACGGTGAACAGATGTAAATGAGACCTAAGTGTAGATCCAAGGCTAATTTCAGATATTGATTGAGCTCCTGAGTTTCGTACAGTATGATGATTCTGAATGGCAACCCCACGCATCTCAGCCTGCAGCATGATCGCGATATATAAAAAGGTGTATGCACCTTTTTTGTGCAGTTCTCGTGGCACAGTGGCTTATTCAAATGAATGGGCTGCTGTGCTCGAACAAACGTGGTACACATGGCCTGCACTAATGTGAACTGAGCCTTACTAAGCCTGTGTGCCCCCTACCCGAATGTGTTGAATCACGTGCTAGATACTTAATCCAGCACAGGAGCGCCGCTCTGCCGCCATACTCATACGTGAGATGGTCGGCATGCAGTTAAAGGCAACTTGTGGCTTCATTATCTTAGAGTGAAGAAAGGGTTCCTCAAAAGGATCCAAAGCTTTATTTTCATGGTCACATAGTAGACATACGGCAACATTTCGGAGCTACACAGGGCCCCTTCGTCAGGCAAGTGACGAAGTGGCCATGTGTTCCTCCGAAACATTGCCGTAAGTTTACTATGTGACCATAAAGATAACGCTTTGGACCTTTTTGAGGAATCCTTGGTGTGCTGATGACCTTTCTTCACTCTGTCTATGGTTTCCAGCCTGTGGTCATTACAGCACCCAGCATTACTGAAAAGCTATTTTCAGGAACGTGTGCATGGGGAGTATTGCGTTTGGACTTATTATCTTAAAGGTCCACATTATTTTGACATTAATGACATTGATTGACTAACCACTTTGGGATAGCCATCTGTTTACTTCTGAACAATAGAAACCTAATAGATGCCTCCATTCATGCTAAACAGTGTGGTTGCAGGAATCTCTACTGCCAGCTATTGTGTTCAGGCAGTGGGGACACCTGTAGTCACTGTTCAGGTAACCATTTTGCACCCAGCTACTTTGATTTTTCAATCAAAGTTTGTCAAGACAGGCGGTGCTGACCGAGCCACCAACAGCTCAAATTCAACAGGAGTTGGGTGAAATTTGAGACGTGTATGGCCAGTTTAAACGATCCCTGTAATGCAGGAACTGCTCTGTTAGTTTTTTTTTGCTTGCAGAACAGGAATTCTGTTCCTAATAAGTTATTCATATAAATAGCCCAAAGGATTAAATACATGTCTCCAGGAAATGTATATACCATAGGAGGTCCATTTTTGGGTAAATTAAATGGTCGAATAGGCTTAAGGCAATATAATATAAACAGTCTTTTTTTAGTTTTTGTGGCTACAAAAAGTACATTTTACTAAAAGTATTTAAAATGTGCTTCGATCTGTTATTGATATTACTTTTTATTAATGTACGGTACTAAGCGATAGGCATGCATAGTAAAATGTAATGTGCTTTGATGTTGCGTTTCGATTCTGACCTAAATATGTAAAGGTCATTATGCCCCAAAAATCTTGGTCAACCGAAGCTGCCTGTCTTATCAGGCTAAGTTCCATAAGCAATCATCTTTAAATTAGACCCATCCATGTTTTGAACTCCATTACTATTTCACCCGAATTCCCAAACTCCATTTATAAATTATAAGTTAAAATTTTGGACTTCGGTGACAGCTTTATTCTACAATTTTTACTATATTTCAGCTGCTTTTCCTATTTCAGTATTTTTCTTTATTTTTTTTATTTATATGTTCGAAACGCTTTTGGCTGTTTCTTCTCAAGTATTATTAAATGTTCATTTTGAATGCACATCGTTTTCTTTAGCCTCTGGTCATCCATTAAAGGAATTTTTCTCTTCAGAGCTTTAAGTCCAATGAAATTAACAGAATGCTGGCCAATACCAGACGTGTGCTAATCCCATAGTATTTTGCTTCCTGAGATAATTTGAGATGATGAATGCTTGTTGAAGTGATTTCAACACATGAATTTGGCTTTGGAGAAAATGAAAAAAGCTGTGACGGTGGTTAATATGAGGGAATAAGAGCAAGAAAAGTGTCCCTCATTTGGAACCAAATCCCTATGTCCTTTTTCCCCAAGCTGACCCTTTTTTTGCTTTGATGTCTAGACTAAACTTTTCATCCAACCTCTAAATGATTGAATTTTGTTAATTTTGAAAAGTCAGTATATACTGTAAGGGCTTGTTCACACCATGTCTGTTGAGCTATGTATTCTGTATACCACCACACTTGCATGGACTGAAAAGGATGCATAAAAAACAATTATTTTCTATGTGCCCTGTGCAGACCATACATGTGTGGTAGTGGGCAGATAAACGCAGCACAATGGACATGATGTGAACAAACCCAAGGAAAAGTAGTGGTGGAACAAAGTACAATGATTTTTGGGGCTTCTTTACGGTTTTCATAAATATGAGCATGGCAGGGGTGTGTCCTTCGCCTACCTCCATTATTCTTAAATGTGTCCCTCTATCGTAGCTCAGAAAGCTGCAGCATTCCACAACACTGGGTAATGCACTCCAATGCAGCATGCTAAGCTGGCAAAAATGCTACATGTACAATTTTTGGACCATTGCATTGCATTATGTATTCCACTGAAATTAAGACTACCTTAATGTAAGCCACATGAACACATGATGCATGTGTTGACTGCACCACAGCAGACTGGAAAAAGCCTCCATTTTGCACAAATCAATACGTTAACCCATGAGTAATTATTTTATTACCAGCACATATGGGTTATAAGAACACTTACCTGTCCAGGGAGCCTGTGATGTCGGCATCCCAAGCTGATCTGTCCATCTGCTCTGCGTACAGGCGCCGGCATCTTCATTTAGGGAAACAGGAAGTGAAGTGTTGCTGCTTCACAGCCTGTTTCCTACTGTGTATGCGCGAGTTGCGATGCACTTTCTGAATGGTCCTGCTTTGTTTCCCAGAAGGGAGTGGGGGGAGGGGCCAGAGGTTTCGTAGATCGACGCACAACGATGCAGCGATCTTACACAGAAGCAGGAGCAGATACCTGGTTTTGACAGGTATCCGCTCCCCCTACCAACCCCGCCCCCCCCACCCCCGAAAGGTGCCAAATGTGTCAGCAGAGGGGGGAGGAAGCAAACAAGTGGAGCTCCGCTTTAATTTAAAAATAAAAGAAAAACTATCTAGATGATATTTTTTTGAGCAAAAATATACCAGCTGTGCAGATTGTGCAAATGCACAATGGCCTTCTGGAGCTTCTCCTGTTTCCCCTTTGTATCACTTGGATTAGAAGTGAAGGGGATGTTTTTTTCAATCTGACACCACTTGCATATTATGAACCAAGAGAGACTTTTGTATACTGTTCTTCTCTATTAAGTCAAATGGGGGCACAAAATTTGTTCTCTAACAGGGGACCTTTGTTGACCATGTCTACCTCTACCTGATTTTGACTGCTGTTATTTTCTAAAATGAACACCTGAAACACCTATTTATAGTACCTTTTATCATTTGTATTCTTGCCATAAGTATATCAAAGTGTGTCTTTTATAGGATACTGAATCAAACAGATATTAGGGCCCAGTCACACCAGCCGAGTTTGTTGTGTTGCATTTAATGCAAGCATGCATTGGTATGAATTGGCAAGATGCACTGGGTGCCATTCAGATTGAGAGGCGGCGCATTGCACCAACGGGCATAATGCTGTACACTGATATAAGTGAGTCATCAATTATAAATAATGTATTTGTGATTTTCCCGGTGAAGTGACTATCCTCATGATACACCGAGAAGATGTCAATCCTCCTACATAAGTTGTAACTTTCTATCTGCAGTCTTCTTTTCTCTATTCATCTATCTATTGAAAGTGCACAATTTATAAAGCTTGTCTGAGCGGTCAGAGAAAAGGGGCTGTCAAACACCTGGCGGTCCCTTACCCTGTCACTTTTTTTTCTCTTGGTGTCAGGAAAACTTGTCAGAATCACTCATGCTGATAGCAGAGGAACAAGGCAGCAGACAAATTACACTTAGTGCTCCTATTTGAGACAAGTACACATTATAGACGGATATGCTTTGTTCATACTTCATGTCTGGGGTTCACAACCACTATAAGCCGCATGCGCACCTGTGTTTTTCTACTTTCAGCATTCTTCTATGTGCACACCTCTAACCGTTCTTACAATGCATACACCTCTAAATATGGATCAGAACATGGATGACAGACAGAAAAGTAATAGCACACGTCACACCTTACCTTTTCAGTGTGAATAGTCATCTTCATAGCCAGGCACAATGTGTCGAATGAACTCTGCAGGCAGCAGTGAAAGTGACATGGCACACTGGGGGAAGCAATAGAGTGTTTTGCTTATAGAAGCTCAAACAAGACAAAAAGAACAAGGGATGATAATAAAAGAAAAAGTTTTTTATACAAAATGTAATCTGAGCATTGACATTATTTCAGTTTTGCATGGGCCCCATGTCTTCAGATACTACATGTACTTGGCTTGGTGTTCTTTTGAGGAAGGCTAATTATATTATATAATGTTCCAGTTTACATTGTATACATATAATTATTTATGAAATATTTCCTCTGGTGAGAGTTGCAAGAATGTTAGGATTCCTTAAGTTTTTCAGTGACTTTCTACAAATGCAAAGGGCTTCTAGATCAAAAATGTTGGCCATGAATCCTTATATACTATAGATTGTAAGGTTAAGCTATCAATATTCTTTTGTGCATACTTAATGGCCAACACTGGCCAGCAGCCATTGCGGGACATATGCTGATACAAACAGGCAGACATTGGCAGAGAGAGACTGAGACCTTGAGTGGTATTTTTGCTGAGCAGGTTGTATAAAGATTTTCCAACATATTCAATCTCTGCCAATCGTTTACCAAGGTCCTTCAATACACACAAAGACTGATATCCACTTTTAACTGCTTCACTACCTGATAAACACTGATCAGCCATTCATTTTTGACCACTGACAGGTTAAGCGAATATCATTGATGATATTGTTACAATGGCATCTGAAAGTCCAGGGATTTATTAGGCACCAGGTAGGCCCTGAAGCTGATGTTGTGTTCTGATTGATCACAAGCTATGTGCAGCACGGTCTGGAGCATTGGCCAGGACGTTTGAAGTTAGTAAACCTTTTTTTTTTTTTTTTTTTTGGGCTATATACCGTGAGAGCTGTGGTCTTCCCCTCTATACATTGACCACAAGGGGTAATTCTCCTGGCACTTCCAGCATTCATAGAATGCCTTGTATTTTCTTTAATGAATGAACGCATTCTGTAATTTTACAAGGTGGAAATCATGTCGTCATTGCCCCTCCTTTCCACCTAATAGTATAGTCCATAGTTCATCTTGGGACCAAGCAGGAGAGGGTGGCTATATGGGACCATGGAAAAAAAAAACATAGTCACTAACAGGAAACTGGATCACAAATTTAAAGAGTGCTTCCCGGAGTCTCTCAAGCAGCTGAACAGACCACCAATTCCCCCTGGTGTACTCGGTTCAAAAATTCAAGAGAATATCCAGCGCTTCAGGAACAATTTGGAAAAGTGAGTATTATCCTGCAGATAACTTTCCAAACCTCTTACCCAAAAGAAACTTGTATAGTGTCCTATTTTATAAATGAATGGACGCAAACATATCTATATTGTGCTCACATGTATATCGCCATCAGTACACCACCAGTCATCAAGTTCTCCACCCGCCACTTGTGCAGGCTCTTACCAAATAAATTAAAACCCCATATCATTCCATTCTAGGCAGATCAGTGGATCAATAGCCCTTAGTGTTCCTCCTCTCAGTATAACTCAAAAGAAAATTACGCAAAATAGTGTAATACTGAAAAGATTAACACTGCAAATCATATGAATAAATAGATTATACTCACATTTATATCAATAATAAAGTGCAGATCTGTGATTCCCACAACACATGCCAGCCTAATGTGTATTGACTCGTTATCGGAGGTAGGTCCTTTTAAGGCACATCATTTGGTAAACTTGGATCTCTCTTTCAGTCTTCTCAGCCCTCAACATTAATACCAGCCATACAGTGCAAATCCGTGATTCTTGCACCACCTGTCACCTTTGCAAGGGAGAATGCATACCTCGCAGCGTTTTGCGATTAGAATTTTTTGGGGGTTTTTTTTGTTAACTTTTTGTTAAGTATAGATCTGTGCTTGTGCCAAGCATGTAAGCATCTAAGGTGGCATCCATCCTTAATGCTCAAGTCTGGCTGCACCACCTCTAGCCACAGCAGTGATGACACTAATATATATAATATATATATACATGTATGTGTGTGTGTATGTGTAATAATATATATATATATATATATATATATATATATATATATATATATAATATATAATAATGTGTGTGTGTGTGTGTGTGTGTGTGTATATGTATATATATATATTGTGTGTGTGTTTATATATTCTCAAATTAGTAAGCATTTACAGAACAATACCTGAATGAAGAGCCCAGAACTTACGTATGCACAAACAATTGTGTGGTTTTATTATTTACTCAATCCTTTTTAAAAAGTGGAAAAATGTTTTAAAAAGTCTGGACTTCATGAAAAAACATTAATGCTGTTTGTTAATTTGTTGTAAACTACCAGCCTAATACAATGTTTTGACACATAAAGGAAAGCTAAGGTTAATAAAATAAATCTTAGTGTGGCTCCATTTTTAGCTCTGTATTTTTATGTCCTCGTCTGTTATTATTTGTTGTAATTTTCAGCCAAGTCAGGGTTTCCCTTAGTATTACATGCCAAAGTATCTTTCCTTGAAATCTTGCCAATAGCCATAGGGTGTATGGACGTAGCTTTGAGAGTAATCTCAACACGTGCTTTTAATGTCGGCAAAGAATACATCTGTGTGTGTGATTTGCAGCTTCCCAAATCCTAGAGTAGGAGGAAGATGTTATGGTTGATTTCATTGATCAAAGAGTAGGGAGTTCTACCACTTGTGTGTTGCACACTGCAATCAATGGTTCCTCTGTGAGTTTATTATTATTCAGTCACAGGAGTTTTTTTTGTTTTTTTTCGTACGTGTTTGCAGTCTATGCTGAGAATGAAGAGTCTTTTAAATGAAGGTGTATTTTTTATTTTCTTTAGCTGGTTGTTTCACCTCTTTTACTTAGTTGGTGCATGTGTTTTGTAGTGCTATCGAATATCTAATTGATATCGAGTCCTCTAAAAATAACATAATATATTGAAATGCGTTTTAACAATACAGATTTAGAAAACAGAATGTTCCTTGGGTTTAAGGGCCCGTTTACACCAGTCTTCATTGTTGGAACACAAGCAATGCAACGTACTTTGTGTTGTGGCATAATGCGCACTGCAGACCATTTATTGTAAGGCTCGGTTCACACTACCGCGACTTGGGATCCGACTTGTCAGACCTCAAGTCGCCCCAAGTCGCTTGACATTAGGAATTACATTATAATCAATGAGAGCCAGCTTAATGTATACTACTGAAGTCGCTCCGACTTTAGAAAAGGTTTCTGTACTACTTCAAGGCGACTTCTAGGTGACTTGTACCCATAGAATTCAATGGAAGTCGCCTCCAAGTCGGATCTCCATCTATATTGAAGCGACTTTACAGGAAAAGAAATTTGTTTACTCAGGCAAACCCCACCCTCCCAGAGAGCTGATTATTCTGTGATTGGCCACAGCCAAAGTCGCCTGGCCTGGGGGCGACCTGAAGTTGTGTTGTAAATAACTCAGTCACGTTGAAGTTGCTTCCAAGTTGCTTCCAAGTCACGTTGAAGTTGCTTCCAAGTTGCTTTGCTAAGTCGCGCTGTAAGTCGTGTTGCCCCAGTGTGAACCGGCACTAAAGGGACCTCCGCATCGGAGGAATCCTTCCTTTTTTTTTTTTTTTACTTTATTCACTGCAGTGCATCATCGCACACAACATCTTTTGTGGTGTGCTGTAACACAAGTGTGCATTTTTAATGCATTGGGGTACAATTAAAAATGTTGATTATGCTTTTAGCCTCATAAAAAATATACTTTATTTTATTAATGGAATTTGTGTAAAGTGTAAATGGACAGTAAAATAGGCCTTCTATTTTCATTGAAGGCCTGCATCCGTTTTATTTTTTCTGTTCTTTCATACCATTTATGCTGGCCAAATCCTCAGTAGTTTGGTGGCAATTTATTGTGCCTCAATCCACCTTCAACCACAGTCGTTTCTAAGCTGTTAGAGAGCAAATATCAAAAATGAGGTAAAAATCGATCCAAAGCACTTCAATTCCACCCAAAACTTGAAACATTTTAGGTTAACGTTCACCCTAATTTTTGATTGTGCGCTTTAGGCCCTGAAACCAACAAAGATTACAAGTACACTGGCCAATAACAATTTTAGGCCAACTTTTGGGCAACGTTTTTTGTCAAAACTGTAAACGAATCAAAACATTTTTTTAGTTATCCTTGATTTGTTCAGTAGTGTTTTTTGTTTAGTTTTTTTCAGATTGGGCAGATTGGAAATGGTTAAAAGTGGTTGAAATGTAAATAAAGTGCATTTGTTACAAATATTTTTCCTTCCACTTCAATGTGACTTATTGTTAGGAACTATTGGTAAGAAGACGGAATCCTACATAGATAAATATTGATAATTTTTACTTTTATAAACTGTATAGTGCTCAACAGAATGGCCACAGGGTTGTGATAACGGAATGTTCCTTTCCACTTTAAATGCTGTTGGTTGCATGTGCGTTTTTTTTTTTATTTTTTTTTTTAGGTTGTGCCTTCCCTGTGCTCTCCCAATGCTTTCTCTGTTTTTCTTAATTCTGGTTATTTTAGAGAAGTGAAGTTGGCATGATTTGAGGCCTGCTGACAGTGTGGTGGGCTGGGAAAATATTCAGTTCAGAGACAATGTTTAACATAGCATATTGCTTTCCTAACATAAGCACCTCTTTGCAATCTGCTGTGAGTGGATTTACATGATTTATAGAGACTTTTAAAATCAAAAGATCATAATTTACAATTTTATCAGACACTAGTGTTACTAACAAAACAACTTAATACAGGCTTTCACTGTCATGTGATATGTGCTAAAAAAACATATACCGCATGGATTCATTCTGTAAAGCGTACCTGGCGACCCAAAAATCACAACCAGCTTATTTTCTTGAGTGCTGGCTCTAGCAGTTATATACTTGCTCTCATGCTTTTGGGTATGCAGGGGTGCCATACAGGCATTGGATGTATGATGCAGGCACATGGAAATGCCCGGTATTCCTAGAAACATGATATCAGAACAAAAACACCTGGGAGTACATCAGTCGTTCTAGTCCCATTTATTTTGTTACCCCCGATCCAAAACTGCAACCAAAGCTGTACCTTTACCGAGTGTAAATGAAGGTCCAACTTTACCAGAAAGGTTATGCAGTTTTGGATCCATCATAAAAAAAGTAGCATATAAATATGAAGACATCTGCACTGTGGCGTTAAAAAACAGATGAAGGTCGTGTACGTAACCCAAATCAAAAAAAAAAAAAAATATATATATATATATATTGTGTAGCGTGACTTTAAGAAATTCTCATTAGTGCAAATTAAATAAACTAGTGTTGACTATAGGGAGAGATGGTGGTTGGCCTCTGAACACACTCACAGAAGAACATTTTGCACATGTGAAGGTGTTTTATTTTCTTGATTTACTCCATCACCTTGGACTATATACAGCTAATTGGGACTTTGTTTCTTCATCAGTTTAACTATATATGTTGATATATTTTTTTTGTACACTAGTTTATTTCATTTGCACTATTGAGAATTTCTTAATGTGGCGCTACACAATATTTGTTTTTTATAAAAAAAAAAACTTAATCTTGGAATGGTTGTGATGTGCTCCCAGATGTTTTTGGAATGAAATTGTGGCCCCTTTGCACAGGTTGGAACCCTTGGGCACCTGATAAGCTGCCACTGATTACTAGCATCACGTGTTGCTTGACCACATTGTTTGTATTGCTATTCATAGTAAATAACACTAACAGAAAAAATTCACACGTTTGTACTAAAAATTCACACACATTTGTACTAACTGCAAGCTATATGAACAGTTGACATAAAGTGAACTGCCTTTTTTTTTGCTGAACATTTGTAATTGTGTCCAGACACTTTTTTGTGATTTATTTGCTGCTGCAGACAGCGCAGCTTGGAGGGTGACACCACGTTCTCTGTTACAGTTAAGCAATATGGTGGAATCACCTTGCCAGCTGCAGCCTGATTGTTGGGCGATAAAAGAGGAGCGATACAAGTCATGACCTCTGCTCACTCTTCTCTCTCATCCTGTCTGCTTGTTCCCTATCAGCACATGGGCAGGCTTCAAGGCCTAGCACCCCTTGTGGGATGATATATAGACAGATTCAGGTATTTATGGAAATTGGAGGTAAAATAATTTAAGTATTTGTAGAAGTGAAGTATTGCATTTCAGTATCTGCCTTGGAATCCAACTTCAAGACATGGACATTTCTGTAAAATTTGGCAAATGTTTTTTAAACATATTTGCAGAATACATGTTTTTTCAATTAAGTTCAACCTGTATTTTTAACATTTTTCTGAATGTCTATCTCAAATCACCTGTATTCATATCTTTTTTTATTAATCAGGACATTTATACTTGTATCTAAATATAGCCACACCACAATAACTTGAGTTTTGTATTGATGTGTTGGAGTTGCCTTTGTCTTGGTCGATTTGTTTTTTTTAGCCATAGCTTTTGAAAGAACTGCATGTTGCTGTATTTATTTAGTCCATTTATATTCTATACTACTTTCATTACCTGCATTCAACTATGCAGAATATGCAATAAAGGCTGAATATGTGCTTAGGCAGTAAGCGGTCCTTACAAAAACAGGCCAACTGTCAATGTATTACAAGCATGGGTGCTCAACCTGTTCCCCTTCAGCTGTTGCGGAACTACAAGTCCCATGAGGTTTTGCAAGGTTGACAATTACAAGCATGATGGGGACTTTGTAGTTCAGTAACAGCTGCAGGGCCACAGGTTGAGCACCCATGAGCTACAGCATATGCAAGAAGCAGATACTTAAGCCAGCCTTTTTTCAACCAGGGTGCCCTCTGGTTTCTTCAGGGGTGTCTTGGCAAAATGTCTAAAACGTGCTCAAAAATTGTATATGAACCAGCGGGTGGATCAAACCTGACATTTTGCTACACAAAGCCCCAGGTTTTCAATGTGCACCATTACAACCTTCTAGCCACCACGGCCTAACAACAGCAAGTTAATAGCGAGGACATCTGGTGCCTCCACGGCATCCTTGTTTGCTTCTTCACTGCCCCTCTGCGTCAGCACTGGGGTCACATTAGTTGAGTGAGAAAGGGTAACTGAGGTAAAAGAGAAACATTGGCATACTAGTCAGTACCAGTGTGCAAAGATGTATTGCTTTGGAAGAATAAATCACCTCTAACATTGGGTGTCATATGTGTGGATGCTGCTTCATTATGTAAAGCTATTATTAGTTTAGTTTTGTACATTTTGGAATAGAGTGCCTAGAGATTGTGCGAAATTTTAAAGGGTACCTTGACTGAAAAGGAAGAGAAACACTGATTCATGCAGTCAAAGTGTAATACCCTGCTATAATATTTGATGTGAAATAAAAAAAATAGCAGTGTACATGTGAACCCAAGGTCCTCTACTCATGATTTTGGAATTCGTGATGACCCATTCTTCAAAGGTCTACCAAAATGTATACTGCTCTATAGAACAGATTTTTCTTTGATATATGTTCTGTATACTTTGAAATTATACTCTGATACTAGAGTGAACAGTAGAAATGTTTCTCAACCTTGTATACTTGTGTGGATGTGCTGATTAATCTTAGTTATTTATTTGTGCTATTGGGTCTGCGAGATGAGACTGCCATTAATTAAAGCACCCATTGCTTGACTTCACATCTATTGCCGTCTTTAATGTATAGCATAGTGTGCAGTTTCCATATATAACTAGATGAATTAAATATCACCATGGAGTGCTGTGTGCTTGCTTATGCCACTACATGTAAATTAGCCAGCTGGTTGTTAGCTGGTGGCAGCTTATTTACTATCGTCAAACCAGAATGGTTTTACCCTTCCCCCTTAATGTAATGACAATAAGTGAGAAATCCTGCCACTCTTTTTTGACATAACTGAATGATTCCATCTGCTTCACCTAGGCAAACAAAATTAATTGTGTATCATATTTTTATTATCTTGTATAAAATGGATGTTTTTATGGGTTCTATAGGGAAGTAATGGAAGGTATCTGATTTATTCATTAAAGGGTTGTGTGACGGATGCTGTCCCCTTATTCACCATCTCGGCACTTTTATGTATTAAACTGGCCATTCTGTTTTCCTCCTACACACTGATCTTTGTCTGTTAAGGTCTTGATGTTGACTCGTTGTATGGAGTTTATTCTTGCTGATATAAAGGATTCAGTTAAGATTGGTATTTTTGTGTCTCAGATTCAGAATACTTTTATTAATCTCAATGAGAAATTGCTAAGATACACTTACATTCAACAAAGACGACACAAACCTCAAAATAACAGGACACAACAATAAATTACCAATAACCATATGAAATAAAACGAAATTAATACTCTACTGTAATCAACCATACCATCCTATTAAAATACTACATAGAATTAATAACACTGGTTGAAAAAGTACTAGAGGGTCTAGAGGTTTTGATAATTGTATAGAGGAACCATGTTTTTTTTTTCTTTGCTATACATAAAGATCAGCTTTAAGCCCAACTCTAAGCTAATTTTGTTTTGTCATATAGTCACCAAAAAAGTCCAGCTCTAGCTACAATACTTTTTTTTTTTCAAAGCAGATATATGTTTTCCTTTTTAATAAAATGTCCTGGATTGAATGGCACTCAAATTTGTTTAACTTAGAAGCCTGGAGAGAGTATATTGCTGTGGAGAAAGCCAGCACAGGAAATAGCCTACCGTAGTATCAATTTTTATTTTGGCCTTATTTACAGATTTACGCATTTTTTTTTTTGGATACAACCTGTATTGTCAATCATATTTTCTGCAGAGGCTTTTTGGGGGATTACCTGATGACTGTTGGAGCAGCAAATATAATTATGCCACACATATTATATATTTTACTTTTTTTGTGTGTTCAGGATGTTCCTTCAGAAAGCTATGGAAACAGGACGCAGCCTCCTTCAATGGCTCCTGGAAAGACTAACCATGAAGACTTGAATATAATACAACAAGAGAGGCCATCAAGCTTACCAGTAAGTTTTATTTCTGCTTCAGATTTGTTTTTCAAATGCATTTTTCTTCCCAGAAGCTTTTTGATTCATAATTTGTACAGGCTCAGCTTTTGTTTGGCAAGAATGGAATATGGGATTAATGCACAAAATTACATGGTATAACACATTCAGAAGATTCTTTGCCAAACTGGTGGTCTGAGATGTTTTCCTGAAAGCAGATCTTGTTTAACAAAAGCATTGGCCATTACCTTTCCAACAACTGTAATAAGCAGGGTAGAACGTGATAGATACGAAGGATAAGGCACCAGCCAGCAGAGCACTTGCAGTATCTGTTTCCGTGCTAAATATTCCAATAAATGGATTTCCATTTACAATGTGTGTTAACATTCTCAATATGAAAAAAATTAATCTTTATCTTACTAAGCGTATTAATGAAGGGATTGGAAATTGTAATTATTCTGTGTTGTAGCCTATAGACAGTTTTGTCACCTTTCATGAGTTTAGCGCAACAAGAAAAACGAATGTTGACCCCACAGGAGGGATTAGTGCTAAAAGTATTAGGGGCAAACAGTAATTTTGGAGCAAATCCCTTTTACTTTATTGACCCCTTAAACAGGAGATGTGATTCTAGTTACTAGTGGTTTTTAAACTACTGTACTATATTTTGGAGTAAATACACACAGACCTATACAAAACATTGCCACAAAAGCTATGGACTACTAAAGTTAGAAAGCACATTTTATATTACTCATAGGGGTTGATTTACTAAAGGCAAATGGAATGTGCACTTTGCAAGCGCAGTTGCTCCAGAGCTTTAGTAAATGAAGGGTAAGCTCTGCTAATCTCCGTCATACAATTGTGCAAGAAAAAAATGTTTTTTTTTTTTGTTTATTTTTAAAAAAAAATTATGTGTGCGTTTGGGTATTCTTTGCAAAGTGACGTTTTCCCTCTTTTTATTAAGCTCTGGAGCAAATTTTTTTGCAAAGTGCAACCACACTTGCAAAGTGTACAGTCTATTTGCCTTTATTAAATAAACCCAACTGTCTTTTAAAAAAAATTGCATTACCTGCTACCCTCTACTAGCGAAAGTCAAAACCTTCATAAAAAGAAGAATTTAAAGAATGTCAGATTATTTGAGACTAAAAGGTGTATCTGCTACTTGCTTTTCAGACCCAGTTATATTTGCACTGTTTATGACCAAACTTTTCTCAGAATACCACTTCTGCTCGGTATTCCTCAGGGATAGCATATGACAA
This sequence comes from Lithobates sylvaticus, assembly GCA_028564925.1. NCBI lineage: Eukaryota > Metazoa > Chordata > Amphibia > Anura > Ranidae > Lithobates > Lithobates sylvaticus. The sequence goes on from CM053028.1 coordinate 130,910,395, forward strand.
AGTTCATATGATGTTAATATGCATTATATAAATACTCAAGATATTCCTACGGGACCAGTTGCTCCTTGCTTAGAATGAGCAACAATTCCTTGAGGAATATTTAATGGTGATTTAGATCCACTTAGTTGGAACATAGTGGCCGACAATACTAGCCTATTAACATCATATGAACTTTGTCATATGTGATCCATGTGGGAATATCCAATTTGCTCTGAAGCGGTAGTCTGAAAAAAGTTTAGAATATACTATCACTATCCCTTTTTATCCTAAACCTTACAAACATAAGTGTGTTAAAAAAAAAACAAGCAGCAGATAACTGGGTACACCCTAATAATAGTACATATTCTTTATAACTGGTGTCTGTTTTGTGAAGATTTTGAGATTTACAAAGTGTTCTTTAGGGGATTGATGCTCATCATTAATAGGGGGATTAAATAAATTTGAAGACCACGAGTAATATACTGTATAACATGCTGTCGCACCTAAGTAGTCCTAACCTTTTTTAATGTGTGGGCAATTGTTTTTATATGTCTGTGCATATTTGCACTGCTAAAGATAATTTTTTTTACAATTGTTTGCAGAATTGGTCACTTATCAATGTTACATACCCCCCATTACGCCTGTCTTGTCCTCAGCTCAGCCTTCTCATTGCAGCCAGAGGCACCCTTTTGTAACATACCCCCCGACTGAACATCCATTGCCAAGAAACAGGCCCATCACTCCACCACTCCCATGGCAGCATTCCCCAGCCTGTGAATTTGTTCCCAGGCAGCAGATTCATCTCTGGCAAAAATGCCTTCCCCATTCCCATTGGCCGGCAGTGCCTCAGGTAAATTATTTAAACTTCAACGCCCCAGAGGCTCAGGGCTTGTGATAGGTCCCCTGCACTAGCGTGTTACTTCACCACAGTGTGTCTACAATTCTGATCCTTTGCCTGACTTTGGATTACTCTACTGTCTGCCACCTGCCCTGGCCCTTGACTGCCTCTGAATTGTGCTACTGTTGTCTGTCTACCTTTACTTGATCCATGCCCGCAGCAAACCTTAGTAACACTTATATGCCAGCATTTTCAAATGCACCTTACATGTATCGAAAGTGTCCTTCCAGGGTTACCTTATTTTTTATTAATGCTTTGCTTTGGATCCGACCAAAGTACAGACCATCACACATAGGGCCCAGCCTACGGAACTGAAAGCAATCTGTCCCTTTCTGGGCTTTCTAAGCTTTTATAGCAGGGATTTGCAATTAGCGGACCTCCAGCTGTTGCAGAACTACAAGTCCCATGAGGCATAGCAAGACTGACAGCCACAAGCCTTGGAGAAATGGTGGCATTAGCTGGAATGAGCTTGCCACTCATTTGTGGTCTACACTGACCACAAGAACTTAGAGTATATTGAGACAGTGATACGGCTTAAATCCTGACAGGCCTGCTGGTGTCTCTTCTTTTTGACATTGTTATTAGTTATTGCTAGGGCTCTAAGAACTCAAAGACAAATGCCCTTTCATGTAGCTTCAAACCCTGTTCCATGAAATCCACAGTATTCTGCCTTCTGCTGAAATCATGTTTACTTTACCCTGACATTTCTAATTTATGTATTTGAGACACAGTCTAACTTCCCAATTAATTTACCTTTTAGGTAAATGATTTCTTCTGCTACACCTCAGGCTTAAGGTTCTACCTGAAGGGCATGACACCAAAATGGCTAGACACCCAGAAATTGCCAATACATTCTCTTTGGTTTCGCAAAACCTATGATGGTCTACTCTCCTCAAAGACACCTTCTCTTATGTCAAAGCTTGCAAGCCCTGTGTCAACTTCAAGTCCTTTAGGTCCAGGCCTTCCCGTTTGCTCTTTCCTCTATCCGCGCCTAAGTTCCTCCTGCTAAACTTTCCTCCTCTATCCAGCTGGCATCCCTAGTAAAGTCCCTAGAAAATAAAATACTAGCTAATGTTGAATCACCTGAAATTATGTAGGTGGACCTGTCAGTAACACCTGGATTGACAAAAATCTATTTTTCAAATTACTTTTCTAGAAGATAGCAGGTGGAAAATTGCTGGTCAAACAGCACTCGCATCCAGACAGATGCAGGCGCTGTTCGGGTATTTTGACAGGTGGCAGTACTAGCTGTCAGAATACAATAGCTTGCAGCAGGAGAATCATGCATCCATGCAGTTGGTGGCTCACAAGCTAAACAGAAATCTATTTGAATATGGCCAACTATGGTATGCCCCAAAACATTGTCTGGCACAGAGGAACAAAATTTACATCTTGTTTTGGACAGAATTGTGTTTCTTGATTGGTACCAACCTGTCCTTTCTATATGCCTACCACCCCCAGACCAAAGGGCAGACTAGGCATAAAATGTCCTGCCATTTTGACATTAACCTCCCTGGCGGTATTCCCGAGTGTGGCTCGGGGTGAATTTTCATTACCAAAAGTTACACTCGGGATTGCATTGCAGTATCCTGGTAAAGTTACTTACCGTGTCCCCAGGATCCTGCGAGGTCCTCCCACTGTATCCGCGGGCTGTGCCAAAGCTAATAAGTGGAACAAGGCAGTGTAATGCTGCGTACATGCGGTCGGACTTTCTGGCGTCAAATGTGCGATTGGAGCTTGTTCCGACCGTGTGTAGGTTACATCGGACAGTTTCCATCGGAATTTCCGTTGCACAAAATTTGAGATCTGGTTCTCAAATTTTCCGACAGCAAAATCCGTGTGTAGACCATTCCGACGCACAAAGTGCCACGCATGCTCCAAATAAAGCAGAAGAGCCGCACTGGCTATTGAACTTCATTTTTCTTGTCTTGTCGTACGTCACCGCGTTCTTGACGTTCGGAATTTCCGACCAACTTTGTGCGACCGTGTGTATGCAAGACAAGTTTGAGCCAACAGCCATCTAAAAAAAAAACATGGGATTTTGTTGTCGGAATGTCCGATCGTGTGTACACGGCATAAGAGTATGTACTGTATGTTGGTGTGTGTGTATATGGGGGGGGGGCAATATATACTATAATGAAATTTGCACACTAGATCAATACAGATGGTGCAGTTGTGTCATTGTCACTTGAAGCAAAATGCACCATTTCTGTTACCGTAGTTATGTTTCTTTCCCCTGAAACTGAAAAGTAGCAAAGGTGTACTCTGTAAGTAGAAAATAATCCCAACGTGCTGTCTGGAAGAAAGGTTGCTGAAGGTAGACAAGTTCAGAGAAGAAGTGAAAGCTCCCTAGGAAAGATAATACCACCTGTGTTCTTTCACTAAGGGTTGAATAAAGGATATACAAGTACAGTAGCTGGAATATGAAAATGTGCAGTATATATATTTCCCTGCCCATGTTTCTAGTGTTTTGCCACAGTACTGTAAAGATGAACAATGCTGTTTTCCTTTGTTTGGGTCAGGAAATTTTAACTAAAAATTGTTACTGTGTGAAAGAAGATTATTGACTCGCCAAGCTTTCAATTTCCAGTGAATAGATTTCCCTCCCTGCAGCTTTGGTAACATGTTGTGCATGCGTTCTATTTTAGAGCAAACTGTAATTTGCAGCCGAGACAGTTAGATGCCCCACTGAACTTTGTTTAAGCCTGAAATAAAGGCAAAAATCTAAAAGCCACCACAAAGTGACTAAGCCTTCTTGAATGCTTTCCTCAGCCATTTTTAAGCGCCTGCTCTAGAGAACTGACATTAACTGTACACATGATTTCAAAGAGCTTTGCCTGCTATTTAGATTACTATACTGATGGTGTTCCAACTCGTATTTAACTGCAGATAGTGCACATCTCTGGATAATATTTCTTGGCCTTTTTTTAGCAGTTGATGTAGCTCCATTTAAAAAAAAATTAAATAAAGATTCCTGCAGAAAATGTAGTTGTGTCTATTAAATGGCACAGGTACAGTATATGGAAAAACTATAGATTGGACAGGTTTTTTCTTTGCTTAAGCTTAAATACCAGCTTAAATATTTTTTTTTTACCATGAGAAGAGTCCTTGAGTCGTTCTAACATGGATATACTATAACGTTGAAACAATCAAATTTTACTAAAACATTTTAGCTCTGTGGTTACTAGTGCTTTTCTAGTGGGAAAAAAAAGCCTGAATATATGATCACAAGTTGTAAGTGGTATTGATTTTGCACCTTTGATACACTTCTTCACTCTTAACACTGGGTCACAAAGCATGTCACCACACTGCTGTACAAAGACATGAATGAAGTATCGCTATGGAGAAGATTTACTAAAACTGGAGCCTTCAGAATCTGGTGCAGCTGTGCATAGTAACCAATCCCACCCCAGACGACGTCTATGCGGACGAAACGCGTCGGGTGGACTACAAGGACAGCACCACGCCAACTCCAATTTTAAAACAGGCCTGTTTTTAACCATCTAAATGTGAGTGTTTTTAAACTGTTTTCTTAACATTAAAAACGTTTCTCAACGGTATTACGCTATGTAAGTTCTTCCTTTCAATATGACCACACAACATGCTTGAGAACGTGGATTTCTGACGCTCACCTTTCCCCATCCGATACTTACACTCCTGCTACCTACCAACCCACGTGGTACCTGAGAAAGTTCTGGAGCCATCATGAGGAGCTGAGAGTTGCCAGTCCCTAAACGTTTAAGCTTTTGCGACTTGTGAGGCATAAGCCTTTCTCAAGTCCAATCTATCCGATAAGCCTTATTCCATTAGGCCCGAGAGCCATCAGACAACTGTCACCATCACACTGAACAAAGTCACCTATTGCCACAAGCGTCATTTCACCTGACCACCAATTAATGCTATGGACTTCACCTCTATACACTTATATGTATAGTTTTTTCTCACCTAGCACCCACGATTTTAACAGATATTGAGTTTTATGAACTTTATTTATCACAATATTTTTTCACCGTATAAAACTATTTTGATTTTATCTTCACCGATTTAATCACATGCATTTTTTATAACCACGTTTCTATTGAAAAAGAGTATATAAATTTTATGTGTTTTATATATAAGGTTTTTGCACTGTATATTCATACATATTTATGGTACTAGAGGTTGGCATCACGCCAAAATTATTAATTATTTTTCTCCATAACCCCAAACTCATCAGAGCAGTATTTTTTCTTGCAAAAGCACTATTTGGGGTTCAAGCGCTGCATTAATATACATACATAGTAACCAATCGGCTTCTAACTTCAGCATGTTAAATTAGGCTTTGACCAAAAAATAAATAAAAAAATGGAAGCTGATTGGCTATCATGCACAGCTGCACCAGATTTTGCACTCTCCAGTTTTAGTAAATCAACCCCTATGCAACACTTTATATAAAGGTAAAAAAAAAATGTGCTGAAACACGCATGGCAGATAGTGCTAGTGCATGCCCCCCTGGCAGACCTCACACAGGTATTACCCCTTGGCGGTAGTGTGAACGATCCCTCTAAGTATCTAAAGCCAAAACTTTTGTACTTTGAAGAAAATAAAAAGTTCTAGAAAGTGGGAGGAAATCCCATCTTAGACAGTTTTCACCAGAACATCTGCCTCTGAATATTTCCCTCTGTTCCTATTCTGGTGACAACTCAAAATTGTATATTTCTGGTCACTTGAGTGCCTGCGACCATATTCACCAGGGCAAAAAGAAAGTAAATCTCCCTAGTGGGGACACAGATGCAATAAAAAAGCGGTTATAACTAAACTTTACTGAAAGTGGCAAATTAGCATTTCATTACTACGACCCTAAGCTCTGAAATTCGTCTTTAGCGATATAATTGGTACAAAGGAAAGCACAAGGAACACATTTAGGCCCCTTTCACATTGGCGGTATCCACAAGCTCAGCAGGGGATCTCTGAGCGGATTCACGCGGAGCAGGCAGATTACAGGACGAACGAATCCCCATCCATCTGTTTTTAGCGGACAGGATTGGATCAGATCAGATGTCGGCGGGTTTCAATGGACACGTGTCTGTTGACATCCACCGCTCTATAGAGAGCAATGGATGGTCCGATTGGGTCCAACTAAAAAACTGACAGGCAGACCTGATCGGTCCGTCTGTGTGAAAGGCCCTTATTGTTTAATGGTAATCTGTTTTATTCATGTAAGTGGTTGTATGTTTTGCGTGGTATCGTTTTTTTGGTCAAATTCGTTTTTATATGAACTGTTATTACTGTCCTTTTAATTTTTTTTTTTGCTTGAATCATATACCCAATGTTGCTTTTCATAACATGCTCTCATTGAACAGATTTCCATTTTAAATGCAGCAGTAGTTCCTCTTCCCTATTACTTCCGTCCTTTTCTGGTATTTACATATATGATTCAGTTAATAGCTTATGGGTCCTTACACAGTAGTGAGCCCTGTGATAACCTCAGGGATCACTGCCAGGATTTCTCCATGACTTCCCAACCATCACTTTCCTCCCCCCTCCCCTTTTCCCTATATCATGCCCCTACTTTGGCTCTCCATTATCCACCATACATGGTGGCATCCCTGATCATAGTTGGGAAGTAACTAACTACCGTTAGTATTCGGATATATGCTATGCCTTTTGCTTTCTGATGTGATGATAAATGACAGATATCTGTTCCAATCATACCTCTTATGTTTTTGTATTATGCTGACAACCCCAAGAATTTAATTTGTTACATTAATGCGTCTGTTCATACCAGACTTTTTCTTTTTCAATAAAAAAAAATATTGAAATATAAATGCAGCCTTTTACTGTAAAAAAATAAAATAAAAATATATATATATATATAAACGCAGCAGTAGACTACCAAGGTGACATCTTTTACTTCTGGTCATAACCTTTTTGCTGTTAAAACACTGTACGTATAAAAATAAATAAAAAATGCATGCACCTTTTATAGAACAATACCAGTTTTGAACAGAAAAAGGAATTTGATCATATAAAGCTGAAAGGTTTCATTTTAGAGTAAAGGGCGTCCTTCACACTTATGCACAGTTAAACACGCTTTCCTGTAACGCACACTACTGTTTGGCTACCTTTGAAAGTAAACCTTTCCAAATAGAAATATGTAGGCTGCCATTGCTGCCACTAAGAATGCTAGTTGCATGGCTATTATGATGGCCTACTGTGTTTAAAGCAGAGCTAAAGTCATGGGGAAAATAATAACAAACCGGCTTCTGCACTAAAATAAACAGCATAGTTTACTTTTACGGCACGGTGCCAGTGTGTCGGGATGAATGACTCCCACGCGTGCGCATCATCCTGTGCCAGCAAATCAAGTTGGCTGAAGACCAGCACCCAGAAGATGCCAGCACCAGTGAGGGATCTCATGGGCGTCGGACCATTGGGGTAGAGGTGAGTAATCCTGAATTTAGTTCCCCTTTAAGACCAAGAACAAGCACACAGAGCAAAGCCAGATGGCCTTATCCTCTTACTTGTTCTGGGCTAAGGAAGTCAGAGGATCAGCATGACAGCCAAGCATCTAGGATTTGAAGGAGAAGACTGCAGTGACAGCCTCAGGAAAGGCTTCCTTTAAATACTTTAAATTACTGACCTGAAAGAAGCCTGCAAGGTGAATTTAGATCAATGCCAATGGGTCAGCATGAACAAGAAACTATATTTTCAGAGAGATCAACGCCTTATTACTCTCAGCTCAGATTCCTTTAATTACATAGCGTGTCCCATTTTCCTTTTTTTTTTTTTTTCTGAACAGTTTAGTTGTGTTCCATAAACATTATACAATTTCTAGACTTGACTGACAGTAAAACAGAAGGACTGCAGATGAGCCCAAGCTTGAGTCGCAGTGTCTAAAGTATTTTCAGGTCACAAAGAAGTGTCTGATCAGTTCCCTTGGGAGTTTGGGGAAAATGAGCTATTAGAGTCTTTAAAGTCAAGCCTTATCCTGTCTAACACTACATATGCGTTTCAATTTTGGCTTCTGCTAGCAACTGCTGAGATTACATTATGTTAACTTTATCGTGTAATTTTGATGAGATAAAAGGAGTGTGTCCTAGTTGGAAGTATGGTGTGAATCCACAGGGTATAAAGTAGACTGTGAAAAAATGGAATATTTTCAACGGTTTTATTTCATTTTATGACAACGCATACAAGAGGCAAGAATATTAGAGGTTGCAAAGAAGATTATTATAGAGCATCTATATAATGTTTCTTCTGCTACAATGCTTTATTTTTTTTCCTGCAATTCAGCTATAAAGAAAGCTTTGTTATGTATGAATATGTGTGTGTGTTTGTAGAGACTTTATATTCTTTTTATTATAGATCTGTTATGTTGCTTGATGTTCTATGATATGATAGGTCTTACTATTTATGAAGAATCATTATCCATAATTAACTACAACCGATGCTTGGACTGTTATGAGGCCAAAGTCTGTGTTTCATTATATTTGTGGACTGTTTGTAGTTTTATGTGGAAGCGTATGTTTATTGGACTGCCCAATTAAGAAGAGGTTTGATGGTAGCATGTTTTTTATACTACTGTTATATTTATTTGCTCTTAAAGGTTTTTCAGGCAAGCTATTTTGACACAAGATAGCAGCCATGACAACTCTGAAAGGTGTCTATGAACATTAAACCGCTATATAACACTTGTACCTTCACAAAAACTTAGCACCATGTTTGACATCTTTCCACGTTCTGGTTTTCTAGCAATCGGCATTGAAAACTGCTAGTCATTTACTTAGCATCACAATGTAGCTTATGGTGCCACTCAGCCCCCCTGTGCTATGTCTTTGATAGCATCAGGGCCGAAAGGAAGAGTTTCCCAGTGAGGCTTTACAATCACAAGAAGTTGATATCATGGGGGGCTGAGTGACACCATAATTTGGATGGTCTCGCTGGTAACTGGACAGCAGTTTTCAGTGCTGGAAACGGACTACAGATAGAAGTCAGACTTGGTGCTATGCAGTTATCACTGTACATATGTATTATGACTGTTCAGTGTTCATAAAGTAATTCAAGGGTGAACCTCCATTTTAAGATGCCTACAACCTTGTCTCTGTGGAACTAAAGGTATAAAAAAAATTGAGAACAGGCAGACTTTGTATTGCAGAAAAAAAACATGCAATGTCTTTTCTGCAATAAAATAAACTTGCCTGCATGCGCAGCGCCATTTACATTTCTGGCATAGTGCCTGTGTGCCAGGATGAATGACTTCCCTGCATCTGCGGGATTGACGTCATCCTGCACTAGTCAATCAAGGCGGTGGGAGAGAGGCACCAAGAAGAAGCTAGAGAGAAGATGCTGGCAAGGGATCTCACGGGCATCAGACAATTTGAGCATAGATTATTATTCTTGCCTTTAGTTCCACTTTAATAAACAATACCTATAACACTGAGTTTTTTTTTTTTTTTTTTTTTTTTTTTTTTTAGCATCATGTAACCAAAAATAAATTCTTTGTTGTATGTTATGATCCAGATACCCTTGTCAGACAGCATAGCATGGTTGCTGACCTCACTTTTTTTCTAATGCATTTTTTTACCCTCCCCCTTAATTTTTTTTTAAACTCCTACTTACCTGCTGGGGAGTGCTTCCCTTTTTACATACTTTCCCACCTATCGGATCTAGCATTGTCCAGTTGAGATCCTCTTCTTTTCTGGCAGCACTCTATCCCATGTCGCCATGTTTGGGTTCAAAGTCATTGAGAGACTGATGGCTATTCTGGGTTTGGGTTCAGCTGCCGTACCTCCCGTTGATACTCCACTAGGCCTCTCCCCCCTACATCCCTGGAGGCAAAGGGAGGACAGTGCACACCATTCACCCTAGGCATAGGGGCCACACAATTTATTTAAAAAAAATGGGTAAATAAGAGAAAAGAAAAGAGAACCGGAGGAGGGCTCATGTTTTAGAGGATGAAGGTCTGCTTTAAGCAATACACCATGTTCACCACCTAGCCCCCAGTTTGTGATTGGACAAGGTTTTTTAAGCAACACACTTAATGTACAAGGTCATATCATTTATGACCAAAACCTTTTGAATGTAACATAATGAAATATATGCAATTTTATGCATCTAAAAAAAAAATTGTGCCAAAACAATGAATTTACGTGGACATGGAAGAAGGCACTACTGTAGAATTATGTTCACAAATAAAAACAGCATTTTACATTGCATTCTAGCTAACATAATGATTGCCCCAATTTACTTGCTAGTGTGCTAGCCCTATACTGCTGTGGAACAGAACACACAAGCTCAGTACAATGAATGCTTGGTCTAGACAGTGGTGATTTAATCAGAAGCAGTGTTCATAAGGTTAGGGGACTGTCTACAAATGAGTCACACACTGAGGAGAAATTGATGTCGGGCTGACTACTTACTGTGTCATTCAAATTAGAATTATTACTGTCAGCATTTGGTTGTTAGAAATCCAGTTCAGATTTACTTGGATGTAAAATCTCTCTAGAAATATTAGCATAAAATAATACATTTTGTAGGTGGATATTCTGTTTGAATAATTGATTATAATGACATTTAATGGCAAAGATATTCTTTGAAAATATCACTATTCTTATGTTTACTGCTTTCCTAATATGTAAAAAACAGGAATTATGTTGTATCCACCACATGCTGTATATTATACTTAAAATAATATAGTTGGATTTATTTACATTTTGTACTTGGAAGGAGAAGTATATAACTTCTGAAGGAATATTTTTTCTGTCTATAACTGTCTAATTGGGTGAACCGTTTCAAAGCCCAAGACCCCTTCCTTGGAACCCCCTGCAATAGAGAGCAGCAAGAGCCAATGGCTCCTTCACATGGATCCTAAAGCCTAGTACACATGGGTCAAATGTCTGGCACATTTGGCCCATGTGTATGGCAGCCAGTACGACAGAAGCTGGCTTCTGTTGAAGGGTCATGACCGGAAAAGGTCTGCCGATCAGCGCCATTTGCTAAGAGCACTGACACCCCTTCCCCTGTCAGAACACTATAGCAAATCAGGGGAGATTGCTGTACTAACATTGGATTGGTAGTACAGCGGTTCCGACCCAAGCAGAATTTTTTTTTCCGTTCAATGAAAAAAAAAAAACTAGTAGTGTGTACAAGACTTAACAGTCCAAGAATGCAGAAATTTCTTGTATGTGTAAATGTAGCTAAACTGAATGTACCTAGATGCTGCTAAATGCCTAGGTGTGATTGCAGCCATAGAAAAGCATTACATGCCTCTGGTTTCATGTATTTTGCTGCTCATATGCATGGGTTTTTAAAAAAAAAAATCAATTGACATACCTTTGGTCTGGTCCTGTGACATTTCACAGATCCTCCATTCCCTGGCACTGCAGATCCTAAACACTGCAAAAAGCATCATTCTGTTATGATGCCCCTCTCTGCAGCATTCTCCTACAAGTCCGGGAAAGGAGGTGGAGCCTTATCACCCTGTGGCCAAATTCTTGTTTGCGTATAGAGGAACACCTGGTACAAAAGTTCATGTCACTTGAAGGACTTTTTGAAATGGTTAAAGCCATTGTAAGGCTTAATTTTCTTTTCTTTTATTTTTTTTTTTTTATTATTTATAATCATGTTATACTTACCTGCTCTGTGCAATGTTTTTGCAGAGTGGCACTGAACCTCCTCTTTTGGGGTTCCTCACTGCTTCTGCCTTCGCCCCCATAACCTGCTGGCTGCTATGGGGGCACTCATGTGATTGCTCTCCTGAGCATGACTGTGTGCGTCCATAGATGCACACAGCATGGCTCCACCCCCTACTCCCTTGTCACAGGATTTGACTGAGAGCAGCAAGAGCCAATGGCTCCTGCTGCTGCTAAGTCTACTGTGAGAGGAGAGGGAAGAAGCTGCTGCAGATGGGCATAGTGCTGGATCGAGATCAGGCTCAGGTAAGTATTTAAGGGTGGTGGGAGGAGCAGCTATTTTTTCTTTCTACCTTTTTAAGCACAGAATGCATTAAGGTGAAAAAAAGAAAAACGTTTACTTTTTTTTTATAAGCACTTTAAGAGCATCAGATACAGCCAACACATTTCAGGGGGGAAAAGCCTCTTTCTTCAGGGGTTCAACAGTTGATGTTAATAAAATCACAAACAAATGCACTAGGGGACCTGTGTTAAGGCTCAATGAAGACTAATTTCTTCTGATGACACTATAGGCAGCTGATACTATAGACAGCGTTGACTGCATCTGATGCTATTAAATGTTTCAAATGCGCTTTTAGACTCCCCAATTTTCCCCGCTTTTAGACTCTGTTCACACCTGAACAGAGTGACTTTTAGGTGTTTTTATTTTAGAGTTTTTGAGCGTTTTTGGAAGTGTATTACAGGTGTTTTTTTTACAGATTTTGAGGTGTTTTTATTTAGCCAATAAAAAGAACTAGGACGAGGAAATTGGGGATTGAGAGAGCTGCTGTTTGGGCAGAAAATGCGCAACAAATCGCTTGTGAAGCACTCCTGTCGCACATTTTCAGATGTTTCTGTTGAAGTATATGGGGCCAAAAACGCTTGTCATCTGCCAATAAGGAGCCCATGTACTTTTTTGAGTGACAGGCATTTTTCTCCGGTCGACAGAATGCGCATATGTGAACAGGGGCAATTGAATTGAATAGGATTTGACTTGTTGAGCGTTTTAGAGTTACAAGCTTCAAGCTGAAAATCGCTCAGGTGTGAACGGGTCTAAGTGCGATGGAATTTTGTACCAGGCACTTCTCCATACACATCCAGGAATTTACCATCTGGCCAGTGTTTCCTGTGTCGCTATGAGAGAGTTAGCAGCCTAAGACTAGAACAAGGTCCACCCATACTGGACTTCAATCACGGTTCTGCTTCTTTGAAGAAAAAAAAAATCACTTTTATGGTAGATCCACCTGAACCAATTTTCACTTCTATTGTTCCTGTGCTATTGCTCACACAGTAAACCCTGAGGTCAAAGAATGTGTCAGTCAAACCAGAAGAGACGTGGCACAGCATTACTTGATCGATAAGTCTGTGGGACAGTGACGTGAAATTAAAGCTGCCAGATGTGCTTTTTGAATTTGTTTTTTGTCCAAGCCAGAGTTCGGCTTTAGGCCTCATGCATACTGGACGTTCTAAAAAAGCCAGTAACGTTGGCTATAGAAAGCTGTAGCGTGAGTTTTTCAGCATTTTTATAGCAGCGTTTTTTAGCTTTTATTTTAGCTTTTTTATTTAGCAAAACTATACTCCCATAAAGACTCGTGGCTCCAGAACCCTGATAAATGCATTATAGCCATGTTTTTCAGCGTTTTTTGGGGGTTTTTAGGCTTTTTTTTTAGAGTTAGAGCTGTTTTAGAGCTGAAAAACCCCTCTCAAAACCCACTAGTTCTGGGGCTCCAGCTAGAAAACGCCCCTGCCAAAAACTGCTAACAGCCTATGTTTGCATGGACACATAGGATGACATGCTGGGGAGTTTATTGAACCCAGAAAAAAAACTGCAGAAAAAAATGTCTAAAGCCAAAAACAGCAGCTGTAAAAACGCCCAGTGTGCATGAGGCCTTAAAGTTGATCATATACTGGGTTCATTACCTTGCAACCCTGGGTAAATATCCAAGTAAAACATTGCACTAGAAATTGGCTTAGGGAGAAGTATTACCATTACTGACCTTCTAGATAAAATGCTAGTTGTTCTGCTTTCTCCCTTCAGCACTTTCTAAATCGCTGACCTGTGGGCAAATAGGCAGCAAGTGAAGGCAAAGCTTTTTGCTCCAGTAACACAGTGTATTAAAACCATTAGATCATAACAACCAGGTAACTAGCATTTTCAGGAGGAGTTAGTAAGGACAGTCTACATATTTTCTTGGTAAATGTCATCTCGTCTTCAAACAAAGAATAGGGTGGCGGAAATGGGCCCACAGATTTCATAGCATTTTGAAAATGCATATATACTGTGCACTAAGATCACTCACTATTCATGAACTACTTCCTCATGCCCAACGTCCCTTTACCAGGGTGTGTACATCCAGGGGGCAGGAAGGATTGGCAATCATGTGCCACAGTGGTAACATGATCAGGAGATGGTCCCGCTGACTTAGTGGGACTGAGTTGTTTTTGACAATCTCTGTGCTGGGAATACGCAGCGAGCACACTCTCAGCACAGAAACCTCGGCCACCCAGATACACATATGTGTTACATGGGCACATTAGGTTAGGGGCTCATTCAGACAGGCCTGTGTGCTGGTGTCCATTGTGTAGGAACAGTGAGGCACATTGTCACAAGGCATCATACTGTTACTCCTTTCTCCTTTTTTTTTTTTTTACTTATTTTTTTTACCAGGTGTCACAAAGGGGTTTATTTACTTAAGTAGGAGAGTGCAAAATCAGGCTCACTTCTGCATAGAAACCAATAAGCTTCCAGGTTGTATTGCCACAGCTTAATTGAACATGTTGAGGTTAGAAGCTGATTGGTTTCAATGCAGAAATTCGCCTGATTTTGCACTTTCCAGCTTTAGTAAATAAACCCCCAAAATGGCACATCATTCAGCGGAGCAGTGGCATGCTGTGCCCTGCGCTGTACAAAAAGGCAGACGGGCTGCATTTTTGGTCAGTGCCCCACAACACATCTCAAAGCCTGTTATGGTGTGAACAGATCACATAGAAAACAATTGTGCATGGTGTGAATGAGCCCTAATTTTGGCCATACATGCTTTGATAAATGATCATTTTTTTTCAGATCACAAGGGAAGTTATGGCCATCTGATTGCGGATTGGATCTTTTTGCTTTAATTGGATAAATTAATTGAATTGTGTATGGTCGCCATAAAAGCAATTACTTAGTTTGCTAAAGACACGGTTAAAAACAGATATTTGGAATATGTAGAATATTTTTATATGGTAATCCAGCATTCAGAAAAATGGATTATATTTGTGGTCTGTAGTTAACAAAGGAAATTTGCATATCTAAAGTCGGCTCTCGATTTATAATTACGAAACGGTACACCTTATGCTCTTTTCTGAAGAGTTGATGACACTCAACCCCTCCAGATGGAAGTGGTATCATCCACCCCATAACCTTCCTGGAGTATTTTTATAATTCATCATCAGCTGACATAGCCCAAGCAGTATAGTCTAACCACTCCCTCTGACTGCTGCAAAGCTGAAATTACATCTTTGTCTTTGAAGTGAGGCACACTGTTAGCGTTGCCATGGCGGCGGGGAGGGTAATGGCCTCCGCTGACAGGAGATTGGTATTTAGCGTCTGAACACAGGCTTCCACGAAGGTTTTTTTTTTTTTTTTTTTTTTACCCAGATTGATTATAAAACTGATCCTCTATTAAATGTTTCAAAATATATATCTTTTGTTTTTCTTCTGTGTCTGCAACTACAGCCTGCAATTAGGTACCTACTTTGTAAGCAACCGTCCTTTTTATGTTGCAATGAAAAATTGAATTTTATTTATCCTTTCAGCATGGAGTGAGCAAGCCATTTTTGAATAGTATATGCATTGACGGCTAGTTGTTACATGGAAATGAGTCATAGAGATGTATATTATTTATATGGTATTTAGTATATGTGGCCATTTACTGATGCAGCACCCAGAAAAAAATATGCAATCGATATATAGTTTTAGCTTTTTTTGTTAGCAAATGCAAAGGAAATAAAAATATGATAAACTGTGAAAAACTGAACTGAAAAGATTGCTAATGAGCATTTGATGCTTGTTTTATAGTTTTGAAAAATGTGTGTGTAAATATGTATATGTGTGATCATTAGGCTTGTTGCATAGTAAATTGTTTAATCATGTAACATGTACCATGGATGCAAAATAATTCTATTTATGGACCTTGGGAAAACTTGTGTCGTAAAAGATCCATCAGATTGGGAAATATGAATATAGCATTTTGTTGGAAACTATGAATAATAGTTTTCATGATACATTGGCTTTCAGGGCAAGGAAGTTGCTACTGACAGTTTTTTGTTCCTGCTATAGATAGTGATGGCCAACCTCACACTAAGACCCCTTTCACACTGTTAGCGCTAAAGCGCTGCTCTTTTAGTGGCGCTTTAGCGCTGTTTTAGCAGCGCTTTTCAGCCGCTATCGGGGTGGTTTTACTGCGCTTTCAAAACACTTTTAAGGGGCTTTGGAAGCACTGCCCATTCATTGTAATGGGCTGGGCGTTTTTTGGAGTGCTAATACAGCGCACCCAACCCGCCCCAAAGATGCTGCTTGCACACTGGGGTGGTTTTCAGGCACTTTAGCGCTGGAAATAGCCTCTGCTAATTGCCTGAAAACCGCCTCCCATTCATTCCAATGTGACTTTTTACACTTGGAGCGGTGCGCTTGCGGGACGTTACTAAAAGTCCTGCAAGCAGCACCTTTGTGGCGGGTTGGGAGTGCTGTATTTAGCGCTCAAAAAAAAAGCCCTGCCCATTGCAGCGCTTCCAAAATGCCTTAAATAGCGCTTTGAAAGTGCTGCAAAACAGGAGTTTTTAACCCTTCTTTTGGGGTTAAACCCGCCCTGCTAGCGGGCAAAAGCGCTAACGGCAGGCGCTGTCAGTGTGAAAGGGGTCTTAAGTCTTTTACCATTCCTCCCTTTTACTAATCTTAAAGCGGAACTAAATCCATCAATTTAACAGTTTCAAAAACCAGTTACATTCCCAGCATGCCCTGATTGCTAACTGTCACATTTGCCAACCCAACTATGTCAAATCATCAAATGGCTGGAGTCATAACTGATCACATGTTCAGCACTATGGCAGTTGCAGATCATACAGAGGCCAAGATGGCAGCCTCCATGGCTGAAAAGAATAGAAAAAAAAAACCTCACCCTCTACCGATCCAGTGCTGGTCTCTGAATACCCCTTTCCAGTACATCGCCAATCCGTTTCCATGTTACATGATGTTGCATGAACTCAGGCTATAATGGACGCACCACTAGCAGTGCGCCGTCATGTTGGTCTGGGCCTACAGGAGAATGCTGTAGAGAACCATGCCACATGATTATGTAAGCACTCTTCTCTGCAGCATTCAGGACCCGCATTGTCTCCAGAAGAGGACCCTGTATGCCACATGACTGCCATGAAGAATTCAGGATGAAACAAATGCAAATACATAAAATGCTGTGGATCACAAAGTTGGAATTTGAGCTTTAACCACTTGTTTAGATATTCAGTTCCCCTGCAGCAAGGTTTTGTGTGCCGAATACCACCGTTCCTACACCAAAAGATACCAAAACGGAGGTGCTGGCACTTGAGTCATGCAGCATAAGATAGATTCAGGTCAGAGTAAAAGTAATACTTTTGTGGATATATTCATGTCCCTATATTTGGCACCTCTGTGGTGCCCCTCTAAACTTGTGGCCAGTAAAAAACATTTTTAAAAATGGCTTCTTGTGTACATCATAATAGGAGAAGCTGCTGGATGCTGGAACAGGCAATGCTGGGATTGTCATTGTAATGTCATTGACGTATTCATGGCTGTAGAAGAAAATTTTTTTTTTATTCCCCCCCCCCCCTTCTTGCTCTGGATTAGGGTGGAAGTGATCAGTACCAAGTCTGTGACTCAGCTTGGAGCAGCCAAGACGCTGCAGAAGGGGGACGTTGGGAATGTCATTGAGATGATTCATTATTTTTAATACAGTCTCTGTGCTCACCCACCCCCCTCTGTCCTATGCATCCCGCACTCCCTCCTTCTCCCGACTAGTGGGAGGATGGAATGCTTAGAGTGGGGGTGGGGATGAGCGGTACGAGAGAGCCTGAACTATACATAATGGCATGGACCAGCTCAGCTTTACTGTAGAATGACTACCTGGCAGCCAACATGTGGCCTAGGAGTTATAGAATGGGCACAACCATCAGAGGCTTTACACAGAGGTATTGTCAGCCGAACCAGCAATATAATAAATACATTTATATATATATATATAATAAATAGTGTGTGTGTGTGTGTGTGTGTGTGTGTGTGTATATGTATATATATATATATATATGTGTGTGTGTGTGTGTGTGTATATATATGTGTGTGTGTGTATGTATGTATATATATATGTATATATATATATATATATATATATATATATATAATCACACACAGTGGAACCTCGGATTACGAGCATAATCTGTTCCAGGAGTATGCTCGTAATCCAAAGTACTCGCATATCAAAGCGAGTTTTCCCACGAAAATAATTTGTTCCGCATTGACTTCAATAGGAAGCAATACCAGTGCCCGTTTTGCGAAACGCTTGTTAACCGCGTTAAGATCTGAGTTCAGGAAAGGGAACTCTGCTCTACCTTCCTTTTCATCCTGAACTCTGGGATACTCTGCAGCATTAGGGCCTATAAGATGAAGTGGCACATGGGAAAAATTAAGTCAGTAATTTTCCAGTAGCCTGTTTAAAAATTTGTAAGAAATTCAGTCGCATATCAGGATAAAAATCAGTCCTTTCTTTTACTGCTTAGATGTGAATGCCACCCTTTTTAAAGATTTTTATATATATATATTTTTTATTTCCGGTGGAAATTACTGTCTTGTCTTGTAATAGTTCTTTCTAAACTCATTTTTCTTTTTTTACATTCCCAACTATTTAGACTTGTCAAAAGGCTATTTACTTCTAGAAGGACCCAAGGACACAATTCTGTCTAATGCTGATGTGCCTTGTACTTGATAGAAGCATTAGTCATGTACTAATAGGTTGTGTCCCAGAGTACAATACCCTGTTACCAGATGTACTGTATTACCATGCAGTAATGCCGGTTTCATACAACAGAAATAATTTTTGTCTTTTACTAACTGACTGCATGACAATTGCATTGATGTCAGTAGATCATAATGTTGAGCTACAAGTTTTAAAGACTCATTCATGTCTTATTACACCTTTATGTTTGAGTAAAGCTGGCTAAACACATTTTTATAAAAAAAAATTTGTTCAGCTTGAGGCTGAACAGAAAGTAGTCAATTGGGTTCACCTATCTAAATTGCATGGATGGACAAATCTCCCACTCTGCCTATCCTTAGCTGGCATCACTGGTTGTCAAAAATCCCCTTGCAGTACTTGCATCTGAT
Organism: Lithobates sylvaticus; assembly: GCA_028564925.1. Lineage (NCBI taxonomy): Eukaryota > Metazoa > Chordata > Amphibia > Anura > Ranidae > Lithobates > Lithobates sylvaticus. The sequence goes on from CM053028.1 coordinate 130,929,317, forward strand.
TTGGATGCAGGTGGTTCTCATCTGCACCCCCTCATGTGACAGAACTAAATCCTGAATGTATACGCCACTTCTGGGAGTACTGGGTTTTTCTAAAAAAAAAAAAAAAAAAAAAAACTGTTGTGGGTCAGAACAGCACAAGAACATGGTGAAGGTTGGCAAAGGAACCTTGTCATGGAGCAGCTCCACTCTTGGTCCTTCTATATAATGCTCCACCAAGTTTTGGCTTAATACATACACCACATGCAAGGACATGTGAGATGCACTGCAGGCTTTAATTTGTCATTAAAAAAAATGCCCAGGTGTCAAAGCCTATGTAAACAAGGAGGATCCCTGTTCTGACAGGGGACAACTCTGAGATTGCCTGTTCCTAGTAATCGGAAACGGCGATCTCTGTGTTGTCCCAGTGAGCCCATCCCCACACATAGTTAGAACACACCTAGGGAACACAGTTAACCCCTTGATCGCCCCATAGTGTTAACTCCTTCCCTGCTAGTGTCATTTATACATTGATAAGTGCATTTATTTTATCACTGTATTGCTGTAACTGGTCCCCAAAGTGTCACTTGGGGTCAGATTTGTCTGCCTCAATTTTGCAGTCCCGCTTAAAATTGCAGATCGCTGCCATTAACATTAAAAACAATAAAAAAGTAAAGTCCCTAAATCTATCCCCTATTTTGTAGACGTTCTAAATTTTGAGCAAATCAATATATGCTTAACCACCCACTTACCAAGGACGTCATATAACGTCCTTGACTTTGAGTGGTGATATCTGAATGATGCGAGCAGCTATTGGCATCAGTCAGATATCATTCTTTCTGGCCGGCGATTCTGTGCACCATAAGAACAATCAAAAATTTTTTTACCGATCTCATGCTTTCCAGCCTGGAGGAGAGATGTGGGGTCTTATTGACCCCACATCTCTCCATAAAGAGGACCTGTCACATACATTCCTATTACAAGGGATGTTTACATGTTTAGTGTAAAAATAAAAAAAATTAAGTAAAATAAAAATAAATAAATAAAAAAAATGTAAAACGCCCCTGTCCCCTGTAGCTCTCGCTCAGAAGCTAACGCACACGCAAGTCCCGCCCACATATGTAAACACCGCTCAAACCACACATGTGAGGTATCGCCGCGTGCATTAGAGCGCGTGCAACAATTCTAGCACTAGACCTCCTCTGTAACTCTAAACTGGTAACCTGTAAAAAAAATTAAAGCGTCGCCTATGGAGATTATTAAGTACCGAAGTTTGGCGCCATTCCACGGTTGTGCGAAATTTTAAAGCGTGACATGTTCGGTATCTATTTACTCGGCGTAACATCATCTTTCATATTATATAAAAAAATTGGGCTAACTTTACTGTTTTGTTTTTTAATTCATGAAACCGTTTTTTTTCCAAAAAAAAGGCGTTTGAAAAATTATTGCGCAAATACCGTGTGAGATAAAAAGTTGCAATGACCGCCATTTTATTCTCTAGGCTGTCTGCTAAAAAAAACGTACATAATGTTTGGGGGTTCTGAGTATTTTTCTAGCAAAAAAAATGATGATGTTTACATGAAGGAAAATAGGCCTGGTAAGAAAGTGGTTAATGGGATTTTTTTTGCTAAAAATATGTAGCAGAATACATAATGGCCTAAACTGATGAAGAAATTTGATTTTTTTTTAACATTTTTTGGGGCGATTTGTATTATAGCAGAAAGTTAAAAAATCGTTTTTTCAAAATGTATCTGTCTTTTTATGTTTATAGCACAAAAAAATAAAAACCGCAGAGGTGATCAAATACCACCAAAAGAAAGCTCTATTTGTGGGGGGTAGGGGGGGGGGGGGGGGGGGGGACATCATTTTTGTTTGGGTACAATGTCACACAACCGCGCTATTGTCAGTTAAAGCAGTGCCGTATCGCAAAAAATGGCCTGGGGTAAATTAAGGGGGTAAATCCTTACGGGGCTGAAGTGGTTAAAAAGAAATGTGTAATTTTTAGGCTAAGTTTATACACCTCCTAACCACCTGTTTTAACCCCAAAATTGCTACACCAACAAAGCACAATCACACGCAATGCAGTATTTTCCCAATATTGGGTGAAAAGCAAAAGATTGCGGCCGTGACATGTGAATACCCCCATCCTCTGTCTTTGCAGCTTAAAGTGGGAGCTTAAAACGCTACTCAACTGTGCATTTTTAACACACCCTAAGCCCTAAAGTACTATTAAGCTGTAATATATAAAACATTTTTTTGTTTCTTTAGTTAGCTGCTTGCTGACGGCCCCACGTACATATACTGCGTGTTGGTGGCTCCTACAGGCAAAATCACATACAGGTACATGATTCTGCACTTCCAGGTCCGTCAGCTACCAGCTTTTGCTGTGTCCAATCGCCCAACAGAGGCAGAACGGCGGTCTGCCTATGTAAACAAGGCAGATCGCTGTTCTGTGACAAGGGAAGACAGAGGACCTTAGCAGAAACACGGATCTCTGTCTTCCAACAGTCCAAGCACGCCCCAAGCAGTTAGTAAACACTCCCTAGGGACACATTTAATCCTTTAATCGCCCATGATGTTAACCCCCCTCCCTACCAATGTCATTAGTACAGTGCACATGTTTTTTTTAGCATTGATCACTGTATTGGTGTCACTGGTCCCCAAAAAATGTCACTTAGTGTCTGATTTGTCTGACGCAATGTTGCAGTCCCCTTATAAGTCGCCGCCATTGCTAGTAAAAAATAAATAAAAATTCCATAAATATATTCCATAGTTTGTAGACACTATAACTTTTGTGCAAACCAATCAGTTAAGGCTTATTGGGACTTTTCTTACCAAAAACACGTAGCAGAATACATATTGGCCTAAACTGCTGAAGAAATTCGATTTTTTTTTTTTTTTTTACATTTTTATTGGGTGTGTTTTTATAGCAGAAAGTAAAAAATATATATATATATTTTTTTAAATTGTCTTTTTTTTGTGTATAGTGCAAAAAATAAAGACTGCAGAGGTAATCAAATACCACCAAAAGAAAGCTCTATTTGTGGGGAAAAGGGACATCAATGTTGTTTGTGTACAGCGTTGCACGACCGCGCAATTGTCAGTTAAAGTAAAGCAGTGCCCTATCGCAAAAAATTGCCTGGTCATGAAGGGGAGGTAAACCTTCTGGAGCTGAAGTGGTTATGATATACTTTTATGTCATCGCCAACACTACAACATTAATTCAATTCAGTTTTTTGTAGTTGCTACTTTAATACTTGGTGCTCTTATCAGATACATATCTGTCTACTTCCCTATTGTTTTTTTTTTCAGTGTTATAGGACACACATTCAGTAAGTAATTTTACAAAAATCTTGCAGTGGAAAACCTCATAATAGCTGCATAAAGAAAATTGTTACTTGATTAATGTGTTACCTGAGACGGTTGGCCTCTAAAGACTCTATAGTTGGTTGGTAAAGGCAAGGTATGATGAACTGGAGTTCAAGGGAAAACTAGAGTGCAATGAGTAATACTTTCTGCTCATGACAGCTCTTTGTTGATCTAAGAGAGAAAGAGCACTTAAAGAGAGCGAAGCCATTTATGTGATTATAAAGAGCACTTGGTACTCTCCTGTTCAAGATGGAAAATCATTTCTAAATAGGAGTTAACTGTCGAGATGAGTATTGTGCACTTCTGTCTTGCAGTGGGTATGCAATATATCTTCCTTTCACTTATTTTGAAAGCAGCTGGCCAGAAAAAATGAACCAATGTCTGTTTGCTGTGTTTTAAAAATGTTTTGTAATAATGGGCCTCATAAAATCCAATAAATACTTTTTTTTTTTTCAGAATTTTGGCTTTTAGATTTTTAGTCACATTTGTACCGTTGCCAGCAGCAAAAGCACAACTATTGTAGTGGACTGTACTTTTGTCTAGCTATAGTTTTTATATTTTCTGTGTAGTGCTATCCACCCCCCGCAGGAGCCGCTAGTGAGTGAAATATCTCCCACCCTGCACAGCCAGGCACACTGATTTTCCACAGCACACTGCAGTCAGAAAACAGCCCTTGCAGCTTTGTTTTTGTATTTTTTTTAGGCAAATTGAACTTGGATAGGGTTAAGGGTATTATGAGATCAAATTAAACTTGATCATATTAAAAACTCTTCAGGGACACAAACTATTTACAGCCTGTATATACTGTACACTTCTTCCTCCAGCACATCCTTGCTTGCAGAACAACTCCCAGGACTAGCTGGCACTGTAAGGATTGTCTGACAAAATCTCAATCAGACCATAGCAAATGCCCTTTGCAGGCAGGGACCACGGGCCCTTTGGTAGTGTAGCAAAAAGAAGTCCCAGTGCTCAGCTGTCCTGCACCTGTGGCTACTGATCCCAGTACCTCCTCTTCAGGCACTGCCAGCCCACCTGGCTGCAGCTGCCCCTTTCACTAGCCAGCCTGGCTAAGAATCCACAGTCCTCCCAGACTGACCCTGCATCCATCCCAGACTGCTTCCACCCAGTCCTCTCAGGTATGCCTCTCAGTCCTCTGACTACAATACTCATTAGCCTTCCTGGCTATCTACCTTCCTGGAGATTTGCCTGGCAGTGTTCTCCTGCTGTCCTCAACCTTGCTCCCATGTCTCCTGGTCAGGACACCTTTTGTGTGTCATGAAGAGGGTCCCTTCCACATCCGAGCCCAGGCCCGAGGTCACCCCCCCCCCAGACTAGGGGCTCCCTCAAGGGCCACCGACAGCCTAATACTCCATCTCCATCTCCATCTTCCACCCAAACTCCACTGCCACCAGCTGGGCTGACCCTGAGTATTTGAGGGGGCCTGCCCCTTGCCAATCCATCTGTTAGGGAATTGGTCAGGGCCCTCATGAATACTCCAGGCAGCCCTCCACCCCCATCCTTCTAGAAAGGCTGCCAGCCAAGCCTAACAATTTACGTACTCTGTACAAAAAAAATTACTTCTAGATTGTAAGCTCTAACGAGCAGGGCCCTCTGGTCCCTCCTGTATTGATTTGTATTGTAAGTGTACTGTCTGCCCTCATGTTGCAAAGCGATGCGCAAACTGTTGGCGCTATATAAATCCTGTATAATAATAATAATAATTTACACTTCCAGCACACTAGAGGGTGCTATATCCCCATTTACCTTGCTATAAATTGATCTGTTTAATATATATATATTTTTTTCTAATAAATTTATTTGAAAGATTTTTGGGGTTGCCTGTCACTTCTGTCAAACCAGTGTATTTTCTTTTCTTTTTTTTTTTTTTTTTTTTTACTGCACAAGGAATGTAGACACTAATATTCTAATGGTTAGCCATATGCTTGATGGAAATGAAGGAAAGAGTGTAAGGGCAAGTAAGCCTGTAGCTCTCTCCTGTAAGTAACGAATGGCTGCAGGATAAGTAACCCCTAGCTTTTAGGATGGGAAACACTGCAAGATACTGGATGTGGGCCCTATTCTTATGAAGGGAAGGGCTGGGCAGAAGGATATGTGAGTCCATTGGTCTTAGAATTGGAAGGCTGCAGAATAAGTGAGCCTGCAGGTCTTAGGAACGAAGGACTGCCAAATAAGTGAGCCCGTTGTTCTTAGGAAGAGAGTTTCAGGATAAATGAGCCTGTAGTTTTAAGGGGCGGAATGGTTGCTGAATACATTATCCTGTATCTGTTTTGAAGAGGTGTTTGCTCTTAAGAAGGGAATAGTTGCAGGATAAGTGAACCTGTAGCTCTTAGGAACGGAATGGCTGCAGAATAAGTGAGTCTGTAGTAGAAAGGTAAGTGTTGCAAGGTAGGTGAGCCCTAGCTCTTAAGAAGGGAAGGGCAGCAGGATATGAGTGCCCATGGGTCTTAGGAAAGAAGGAGGAAGGGCTGCAAGATAAATGTAGCTTTAAGGGAGGGATTGCTGGTAGAATACTGTAAATGAGTCCATATGTCTTACGAAGAGGAGGGCTTTAGGATAAGTAAGTCTGTAGCTCATACGAAGGGAAGGGTTGCAGGATATGTTGGCCTGTAACTCATAGGAGGGGAAGGGTAGCAGGTAATTGAGTCCATAGCATTTAGCAAGACAAGGGTTTCAGAATAAGAAAGCCCATAGATTGTAGGAAGGGAAGGGGTTGCAGGAGAAGTGAGCTCCATAGCTCTTTGGATAGGAAGGGTTGCGGGAAAAGTGAGCCCATAGACCGTGGGAAGGGATGACTGCAAGATAAATGAGCCTGTAGGACTTGGGAAGGGAAAGGTTGCAGGATAAGTGAATCAGTAACAGAAAATTGACCCCACAATGAATAAAAGTGACAAGTTTACAAACTTATCCCTATGTTTCATTTATTCATGCCACTAATTTATGCGTGGACATGGTTATATGGCACCACAGCTGTCCTATATTTTTGAGCAAGCTTCTGATGCTTAATAAAGAGGTTATCATGGAACCCTGTAATGGGGCTGTCTGACATCTGGATAAAGATTCATAGCTAAGGATATAACCATAGAGCCACTGAATATGGTAATATATAGTATATTACATATATAGTAATGCATCCTTGGGTATGGTCTTTCATTAGTATGTTCAATTGGTCCGGTATGACGTTTGGTATAGCTGTGGCACAGCGTAACACTACAACTCAGACAGGGCAGAAGAGATGACTTGCATGCAATTCATTGCCAAATGACATTTGAGCATATTGCAGAAGAAAAGTTTGAAATCTTATGATTTTACCATGGTGATTGTGGTTGTTTGGCAAACGAGCTGAGATCGCAGGGCTCTACCTCATTGTTTGTGCATGTTATGGTTTTATTTTATGATTTTTAAGAGTGTACAGTACTAGAGATACAAACTTTGCAAATATTTGAAGACTGGGAAATAATTGTGGAGTAACCAGGAAAGCCGGACACAAATCCTCAATACATCACTTGATTCCTGGAGTGTAGATGTTTTTCCATCAAAAGACAAATCACAATTTATGCAATTAGACCATAGAGGGCACCAATAATATACACAATACTACCAAAAGTATTGGGACACCTGCCTTTACACACACTTGAACTTTAATAGCGTCTTAGTCCGTAGGGTTCAATATTGAGTTGGTCCACCCTTTGCAGCTATAACAGCTTCAACTCTTCTGGGAAGGGTCAACGAGGTTTAGGAGTGTGTCTATGGGAATGTTTGACAGTTCTTCCAGAAGCACATTTGGGAGGTTAGGCACTGATGTGGATGAGAAGGCCTGGCTCGTAGTGTCTGCTTTAATTCATCCCAAAGGTGTTCTATCGGGTTGAGGTCAGGACTCCTTAGTTCCAGTAAAGGGAACTCCTAAGGTGTCAACATACCAAGACATTTTGGACAATTTCATACTCCCAACTTTGACTGAACAGTTTGGGGATGGCCCCTTCCTGTTGCAACATGACTGTGCACCAGTGCGGAAAGCAAGGTCCATAAAGACATGAATGAGCAGGTTTGGGGTGGAGAAACTTGACTGTCCTGACCTCAACCTAATAGAACACTTTTGGGATGAATTAGAGTGGAGACTGTGAGCCAGGCCTTCTCGCCCACATCAGTGCCTGACCTCACAATTGCACTTTTGGAAGACTAATCAAACATTCCCATAGAATAATAATACAGCATATGCATTATACATGAATACCTTTTAACTGAACAAACATTGTGTTTTGGGTCTGAAAAGTGCTACTAGTATCAGTGATTTTCCATGCTTTATGAGCAAAAGTGCTATGAAAGTAGCCTTCCTTATCGAGTGTCATTTGTAACTGATGCATTTCCTGTGTTGTTTGTAAGGCATATTGCCTCTTGTTTGATTTTGATGCCTCTTCTAAGACCAGTTATTAAACTTGATCTCCGCTTATTAATTTCTGAGAAAGCCTGCAGAACCTAATGCCAGTAAAGGAGATTCTTAAATTAATAGCTTCTTACAAACACTGATGTATAATGCTAGAAAGTAATTCAAATTGTGTAAGATGGCACTTGTCAGGTAAGGGAAGCAGCAGTCTGTAATTGTGTAACCGTGACTAGTCTGTTATTGCCAATTATTTACATTTCGTCTGGTTGCTTTTAGCTATGCTCATATATTCTACCTTTTTATACATATTTTAAATTATCATTTACAATACGTAGAAAATATAAAACTCTAAATTTTTCTCTTTCCCTTATTTTTGTCCCTCATATATCTATAGATATACATATTCTTTCTCTGTATGTATGTATATATGTGTATGTATGTGTTTGCGGGTGTATGTATGTGTGTGTGTATGTGTGTGTATGTATGTATATATATATATATATATATATATATATATATATATATATATATATATATATATATATATATATATAATATAGAGATATATCATTATTTTTTTATTATCTTTTAATTCTTACATTTTTTTATTCTATTTCTTTATTTGAATTGCTATATTGGCAACCCTGGCAGGTCCTCAAAAATTGAGCTGATAATTCTCTGCAAGAAAACAACTATTGTTCTTGCTGCTCTAGTAGCTTGTGTGCTCTTACCTCTCCACTCCAGGGCTGAAACGTCTTCCAATGTCTTCCGCATTCAATATTTCCAGGAGTGTCAGGTACTTCTGTTTCTTGCTGCTAGCTGTGGCTTCATCTTCTGATCCCTATGTTACTGTAAACCACGGTGTGTGGCAAAAGTCACAAGCATCCGACACTCCTGGAAGTGTCAAATACTAAAGAAACGGATGGGGACTGCAGAGATAATTGAAGGAAAGTTAGGAGATGTGGGCCACCAGAGCAGTGAGTATACTACCTCCTATTCTTGTGGGAACCTTTCAACTCCTTGCTTAAAAATGTTGATCGCTTTTAGGGAAACTTTTGCCCCTTTAAGCCCTCTTTCCCTAGAGATACATACTTGCCTATATTCGATCTGATGACCAGGACCTCCAGATTGTTTACATCCTTTCCCGCAAGTCCTCTGTTTCTTAGACAGACCTGCAGAGTAGTGCCCAAATACAAGTCTATAGGGTTCATTTATCTCTGTCTCCAGCCAGAAGAGGGAGGTGGCACCTGCTAGATCAGCTTAAAGGGGCAGGTGGCATCAGTTAGTTCAGCTTGAGACTGCACTTATCCTTTAATTAAATGTATATCAAGCTGCAAGCAATGTACCTCTAATTTCAAACTCGTATGCATGTGTGTAAATGAAACATGTATCTTCTAAATTTCAGTAAAGGTCAGATTCCAGTTTCTTTCTCCTTTTTCCACTGTATAAAAGCTGTGATTTTGAAAAAAGTGACTTTATATTAGACGGTATCTGCTGTAAACCAGTGGTTCTAGATGCACAGTTGGTCATGGGGCATAAAGGAAAGCTTTGCATTTTTGTCCACTATTCTAAAATGAGGAATAACGTTCCTATTTTTTGAGCTATGAGATGGAAGTGAGACGTGCAAATACCTTCTGTATTAAAAAGTCTTTAATGTATTTCCAAATCAAGTATTTGGAAATACTTGGGCTTAATTGGGCTCAAGGTCTGCTTTAAGAAGGTGTGATGGATTGTTGTCACCATGTTGCCCATCGAAATAAACGTAGCCATCACAGTATTTTAGAAAATGGCAGTTTAAGATGAGCAGGGTTTGAACAAACAAAATAATCTTCAGTTAGCGTTTACCTCTAAACAAAGTTACTTTCCTAGTAAGGTACTTTTGAGTTTCAAAAGAAAAAAATGTTCTTGCTTGAAATAAAGGAACTGCAACCAAAACACACTTCTCTTGTAGGCAGAGTCCAATTCTTTGCAGCTGATAGGACATTTCATCCTCAATTCTGGAACTAGCTGCACAGTGCGAAAGGATTTTTTTTTTCTTCTTTTGGATATTAAAGTACCTTTTGAAAATTGTCATGCGTGTCAGTAGAGATACCACAGGCTTATACAAATGTACTAGATGTTGTCATTGCCTTTAGCCTGTCATTTTAGGTTTGCTGGCAGACTGGTGAGATCAGTTGTCTACTAGTTCTCTTTAAAAGGACGAGTTTTGAAGACAGCACATAGCAGGATGAGGGTCGCTTCAGTCAGAATGATGGGTGATGAAAACCCTTGGTGCGCTGCGTGAAGTCTGAATGTGACAGTCATTAAATGCACAGTTTTAGTATTCTGTGAAGCTGCCCTTCCTCTTATACTCTGATAACTTCTCATGACAGCCGTGGCACTGCCAAAGAGACCAAAATGGTTTTGTCACAGAGGAGCGAAAGTATTGCATGCTAGTTTTTTATGGCTTTGTGTACAGATGAATAAACTTTTACATTAATATTGGTCTACACATAAAAGTGCTTTACTGTGCCGCTGAAAAAGGAATGGGTATATGTGTACCGATGCAAAGTAAATACGCTATGTTTGTTTTGCGTTGCTGTTTTAGTATTAATTTTTTTTTTATCCCCCCAAACATACAAAATTCTCAATAACAGGCTTGAATTTTAATTAAGCAAGTGATTTCACCGCCATGGTCATACAACTATACTTTTTATTTTTGTTTTACGAAGAAGTCTGTCACAATTAACTGTAGATAGTTTTTTCAAAGTTACAATGCTTTACTTTTATTTTACTGTCACTGTAATTTCTGTATGGAGAGCATTTGTTTACTATAGTTACTACCACTGTGTGTATCTTAAAGTGGTTGTATAGGCTCAAGGTTTTTTACTTCCATGCATTCTGTTTGCAGCAGCGCCCCCGCCCCTCCAAAACTTACCTGAGCCCCATCTCAAATCAGTGAAGTGCACAAGAGCCTCGGCTCTCCCAGGTCTCTCCCTCCACGTTGGTTGAGACAGCAGTGGTAACCATTGGTGCCCACTACTTTCAATTACAGCCAGTGAGCCAATGAGGAAAGAGCTGGGGTGGGGCTGAGCCACGCTCCGTGTGTGAATGGACACACTGAGCAACAACACGGGAGTGTGCCTGCTCGGGTGCCCCAATAGCAAGCTGCTTGCTGTGGGGGCACTAAACAGGATGGAGGGGCCTTGAGTGCCGGTGGGGGACCTGAGAAGAGGAGGTTCAGGGCTGCTCTGTGCAAAACCACTGCACGGAGCAGGTAAGGATGACATGTTTGTTATTTAAGAAAGTAAAAAGCCTTTTAATATCACATGATAGTAGATTTAAAGTGGAACTTCATCCAAAAGGGGACATTCTGCTCTTTCCCCTGCTGCCCCTAATTTTAATAGGTATCTGCTCAAACTTCCTCTTGGATCGCCTAGGCTATCTGAGCGGAAGTTCTCCTCCCCCACCCGCAGCCTTCTGGGACACATCACAGGTCCTAGAAGGCTGCGGCACCATTCATAAATCGCAGCACACTTTACACATGCACAGTGGGTAGCTGTGAAGCCTCAAGGAGTCACAACCAGCTCCACATAGTTAACATGCCGGAGATGGAGAGGACTGATGAAGAAACCGGCTTGGTTGAGGACAACACTGGATCCTTGGGCAGGTGAGTGTCTGTTTATTGAATGTCGGCAGCTACAGTTTTTTTAGATGCTAACTTTTAATTTTCACACACCTGACTGAAGCTTCTAACTCTCAACTGAATGAAGTTTAGTTTACTAAAGCACTGTTTATCATAACCAAGGGCTCAAAATTTCAAGTCCTGAGCTACTAGCTAGGCCTCAAGGGTTACTCGCCACCAGCTGCCCCACCCAACCCCTACCCTGTCCCGCCCCTAATTCTGCCCCTAAGCACGCCCTCATAATTTATCTCATGAAATGACACTTAAATGTTTTATGCAGAAGTAAGTTATAAAAAATAAATATTAGCAACAACTTTATCAATGCCGCCTACCTGTGCCCAACAATGCCGCCTACCTGTGCCCAACAATGCCGCCTACCTGTGCCCAACAATGCCGCCTACCTGTGCCCAACAATGCCACCTCACTTGTGTCCATCAATGCAGCCTGCCTGTGTCCATCAATGCCTGTGCACGGAACAGAGGAGAGCAGGCGGCAGGATTATCAGAGAGCGGGGACATTGCTGTAACAGCTTACATTTCAATTGCCGTGTGTTCCCGCCGCTCGCCGTCACGTACAACCCCACCTTTTGGCTCGGGGACTTTGATATATGCCACACATTCCGGGATTGGGAGGGTGATCTGTCTGTCAAAGTATCGGGGCCAGGAGGCAGGGCTGTATGTGATGGTGAGTGCGGAGAACACGCAGCGATTTAAATGTTAGCTGTTACAGCGATGTCCCGCTCTCTGATAATCCTGCCGCCTGTTCTCCTCTCTCTTCCCCTCCGCGATCACTGGGAGAACGGCTCCCATTCAACCCTGCATGCCGGCGGTGTTTGCCAGCCCTCGTTTTCTGCTCGTAAAATGCGAGTAGGCGAGTGGAAAATTTTAGGGCTGTCATAACCTATTACCTTTTAGATTTTTTTTTTAAACACCCTCACCTTTTTTGCAGCCTCTTTAGGCCTCATGCACACTCTGCTTAAAAAATACACCTCTTTTACAGGAGTTGAGTGTTTTGGGTGTTATTTTTATCCTGTAAAAGCACCTCCTATTTAAAGAATAAGTAAACCCAACATTTCCATTAGTCTGATATGTGCTTGCTGTACCATGTACTTGTATGAAAAGGTATCCAGTTCTCTTTGTATTTCTTCCTTTGTGTGAAATCCCTGGTGTTCCTGCCAGTCTCTCTGACCACACTAAGCAGGAGAACACACTGTGGTCAGTTCTCTAGCTGTGCTGGGAAGCTGTCCTGACACCCCCCAAGCCTAATGCACAGACTTTCACTGGGAAGATTTCTGTGCTGCTGTTTTTCCTCCCCAGCTCTTAAGCAGCTGAGAACAGACCACCAACCTCCTGTTTTGGTGATAGCTGTAAAATTGTAGAATTCTCCCAGAGGAGACACCACAGATTTTAACTATTCCCTACTCTATTCAAACAGTTTTTTGGATCAGATATACTTTGCAGACAAATGTTGCATTAGATTTGAACAATTAAATGCTGGTGTATATTATTTAAAATGACCTTCCCTTGCTTCTTCAAAGAAACACAAATGATTGTGGAGATAATCCCTTCTTTACTTTCCCCATCCAGCCTGTCAGCTCCTCCCTTTCCAGAAGCCCGATTTGTGGGCATTTAATTTGTCGAGAGCTGCACCAAATGAAATGAGACAAAGTGCTACATGAACTTTGTGCCACGGCAGACAAAGTGTGATAAGACTTAATTTTTTAAGGAAATGTAGAAAACAAATGTTTTCCTTATATCAAGCACGTGTGTTTGCTGTCATGTTTGTTTTCAGGTACAGGCACTGAATAGCTTGTATACGACAGTGTATAATTTTTTTCAAAAGTTCTCAGACTGGGCATAAACCTTGTATAATTTATTATTGTTAAAACCATATAGGAAATTCTTTTTTTTTTTTTTGTTTCTTTTGTGTTGATATTCAGTTTAAAAGCACTACGCAGACTGTAACAGAAAATTTGAGTTACAATAGCATGAGCTATGATTTGAATATTTGGACAATTCCTGCCTCTCATTTAACATTTTTTTTTTACAATCCATACTGTTTTAATTGTACATTTGTTGATTGTTGTGTTGATTGCTTATATTCCTGCATTGTTTAGTAATGGTTTGTTTGTCTGACCATAAATTCAATGTAACCTGAAAATAATCCACTGTACCAATTGGAGGTTTTTGTTTACCATTTAAATGCAAGAAGGGGCAGGTGTTCGATATCCTTTCAGGACTTTACTGGTAACACCAGAGGGTGAAAAAAAAAAAAAGTATGGCTCTTACCGATCTAGAAACCAGTGTAGCTAATAGCCTTCTATGGTTACCGAAGCTTAAAATCCTTCTAATTCCTTCCCCTAATGAATAATTCCAGCTTTCTGTCTGTGCCTAGACTTCAGAGGGGCTAATTAAATTGATGTCAGGGAAATTAAGAATGTGCTTGTGAAAAAGACAATTTGCAAATGCAAAAAAAATGGAATAAAATGCTGTTTTGACAGTGAAACTAAGATAGTTGGATATTTTTTGGTAACTTTTGGCTCTACTTTATTATTTTTATTGCAAGCTCAAAAAGAGAAATTGGGGCTTGGAGAGTGGGAGAGCTATTGTGTTTGATTGTGTGTACTTCAAATAGCTTTCTTGCTTCAGTAAAATTAGGGGAATACTAGTTGCCAGGCTGTCATTAATCAACATTTTTTGAGTCACACACCTGGTACAAGCATGCAGATTAGTCTGAAAAATCAGATCTCCTATTCCACTAACTTCCAGGCTTGCAAGAGAGCCAAGCAACTAGCATTTTCAGGTGGCAGCATGCGCTGAAGAAGCAGTAACTAGCCAAGAAGCTTTTGGAGAAGCAACTGTGTGGAACACAGCGGCTGCACAGTGGGGTAGGGTTGACATCTAAAATAAAAAAAGTGCATGAACCTACCAATATGTTTTTTTGATTGGGAGAGCTTACACATGCCATGCAGATAGATTTGTTTTTACTGTGTGTGTGATTGTGTGATATGTTTACATTTCTCAAGCTTTGAGTAAGTTGGTTGTGTGTGGATAGACAGATGCTGTAGATACAGTTTACAAGTGTTTGGCTGAAGCCATTTATTATCCATCAACTGTGTTTACTCTTTTTAAATTATAATGACAACAGAAACTACCCAAATGACTCTGATCAAAAGTTTACATACCCTGGTGGTTTTGGCCTGATAACATGCACACAAGTTGAAACAAAGGGGTTTGAATGGCTATTAAAGGTAACCATCCTCATCTGTGATCTGTTTGCTTGTAATTAGTGTGTGTGTATAAAACATCAATGAGTTTCTGGACTCCTGACAGACCCTTGCATTTTTCATCCAGTGCTGCACTGACGTTTCTGGATTCTGAGTCATGGGGAAAGCAAAAGAATTGTCAAAGGATCTGCGAGAAAAAGTAGTTGAATTGTATAAAACAGGAAAGGGATATAAAGAGATATCCAAGGAATTGCAAATGCCAATCAGCAGTGTTCAAACTCTAATCAAGATGTGAAAAATGGGAGGTTCTGCTGAAAACAAACCACGGTCAGGTAGACCAACTAGAATTTCAGTCACACTGCCAGTAAAATGGGATGCAAAGAAAAACCCACACATAACTTCAGGTGAAATACAGGACTCTCTGAAACATGTGGTGTGGCTGTTTCAAGAGGCACTTGAAGAAAGATGGGCTGCATGGTCGAGTCGCCAGAAGGAAGCCATTACTATGCAAATGCCACAAAGTATCCCGCTTACAATACGCCAAACAGCACAGAGACAAGCCTCCAAACCTTCTGGCACAAAGTCGTTTGGAGTGATGAGACCAAAATTTTGCTTTTTGGCCACAACCATAAACGCTGCATTTGGAGAGGAGTCAACAAGGCCTATGATGAAAGGTACACCATTCCTACTGTGAAACACGGAGGTGGATTGCTGTTATTTTGGGGATAGGAAGGCACAGGAAATTTGGTCAAAATTGTGATGGCAAGATGAATGCAGTATGTTTTAAAAAAATACTGGAGGAACATTTGCATTCATCAGCCAGGAAGCTGCGCATGGGACATACTTGACCATTCCAACATGACAATGATCCAAAACACAAGGCCAAGTCGACCTGTCATTGGCTACAGCAGAATAAAGTGAAGGTTCTGGAGTGGCAATCTCAGTCTCCTGGCCTCAATATCATTGAGCCACTCTGGGGAGATCTCAAGCGTGCAGTTCATGCAACACAGCCCAAGAATTTCAAGGAACTGGAGGCTTTTTGCCAAGAGGAATGGGCAGCTTTACCATCTGAGAAGCAAAAAAGCCTCATCCACAAATACCACAAAAGACTGCAAGCTGTCATTGATGTTAAAGGGGGCAATGCATGGCATTAAGAACTGAGGTATGTAAACTTTTGATCAGGGCCAGCTGGGTAGTTTCTGTTGCCATTATGATTTAAAGAGTAAACACAGTTGATTGATAATAAATGGCTTCAGCCAAACACTAACCATGAGTGAAAAAAGTTTGTGTTATCATTCATATTCTCTGTAAAATGGCCAAGAAATCATAAATTCTGCCAGGGTGTGTAAACCTTTGAGCACAACTGTAGATACTGTAGAGGGATAGTACAGGATGTCAAGGATGGATCCTGGACGAGAGATGGGTTTCCCTTTTATTTGGGTTATGGTCTCCTAAAGGGGATGCCTTGAATGCAGTTTTTGAGTATTCAAGGGTTCTCACCTATGCAGGGTGAGTGGTTCTGTGGTAGTCCAGTTGGAGAAGAGAGGAGTGATTTACAATACTCTCAGGATTGGTAGGTTCTCATTTGGGACTCAGAGGCTTGGAGAGACTTTGGGTGTAAAAGAGCCTCCAAACCCTGATTAGAGACTTTGGCCTGGAAGGGATTAACCCACCGAGGACAAGGAAACCGTCAGCGCATGTCTGTTGTCAGAGTGGTGGACTGCTTATGAATGACACTCTGCTTAGGAGCTGGAGAGCTCCTCTTTGGGACTGAGGCAGGAGATAATGTAACCTTGTTAATGAACACGTTTTGTGAGCAGTGAGCCAAACTTTTGATTTTTGTTCCAGGAGCGTGGGCGGTTTTTGTTTTGTGCTACAATCAAGCTGTTTTGTTTTTCTTTTGAGTAATAAGACTGCTTTGCTTTTACAAACATGGTTGGTTGATATTCTATCTATCCATATATCCAGCTATCTATCTATCTTAGATAGTTTGTGTATATGTGTGCCTATACTAACTTTTTTCCAGATGTGATAGGTAACAAAAGATAAAGAAAATGTTGTGCAGGTGGTCAGAATGTCCTTCCAAATATCTGTCTGGAGACTGGCAGAGAAAAACAATTTCACACCAATTCGGTGCTATAACATTGCAAAAATTGTAAATGGGAAGGAGTGTGTGAGCAGCACTCATTTTTCTTCTTGTAATGTACAGTGTAGTCATACACACAAACACAAGATATATCATTATATTACATGGCTGGCTTTTGGGAAATAACAGTTAAAAGTCTAAATTGTGTATACTGGAATGACCGAGTTTGCAAGTCTTATCCAGTGTCATAGAGTTTGTTGAATCTGGTTGTTGTGTATAGTGAATATAATTTTTCATGGTAGAAAGATGAGGCAACTCCGTTCTTGAAGAACAATGCCAATCAAACCTAATCTGCTGTAATCAAAGCTTTAATTGCTCAGTTGAAGTGGGAGGCAGTTATGGAGAGGGAGAACAATCTTGGCTATTTTTAAAACAGCAGCAAATGCAAGTGACACATCGTCCTAGATGAGGTGTCAAATAAGTTGCAATAAACACCAAAGGGAATGACATGTGTTAGTCTTCGGTTTTGTATTTATGGAAGACTGGGCTTGCATTTGAAAAGCATAATTATTTTTCATGGGAACATGTAACTTTGCATGTACCAAGTCACATTTCCCTTTCCATATTCCTGCCTTATTTTGTGTTTATTTTGGAGGCTACCTTGGCATCAAACCTTAGTTTTACAATACGTGTATAGTACAATATTTATAAATTGTGACAATCTAAAACATTATTTAAGCCTAAACACAAGGGAATTTGAAGACATCCCATTATCTGCCATTGTTAGAAAATTGCATTTTGCATTGTAGTTTTTTCCTTTGTTCTCTACCAAGACTGGGTATTTTATTTTAGAAGTTTTCATTGCCTAAAATCCCAAAGCATCTCATAAACCATTCCCATCAGTCTCTGTCCCAAAAAGAGCTGAGTGATTATCTTTAATTTCTTCTTGAATTTCACATTGTAAAATACAGAGAAAATAAGTGCTACATATTTAAGTACACATCAAAACTCAAACTTTGAATTGTATATAGCTTACCTTCTTAGCCCCCGTACACACGATCGGAAATTCCGATAACCAAATCCGTCTGATTTTTTCAGACGGATTTTGTCCGACACTGGTGTTGCATACACACGGTCGGACAAAGTTGTCGGAAATCCGATCATTCTGAACGTGGTGACGTTCGTTGCGTACGACGGAACTACTTAGAGGCTAGTAGTCAATAGCTTTGGTCTCATAATTTGATCTGAGCATGCGTGGCACTTTGTCCGTCGGAATTCTCTACACACGATCGGAAAAAGTCTGATCGGATTTTGTTGTCGGAAATTCCGACGGAAAAAGTCAGGTGGAGCCCACACATGGGTGGATTTTCCGACAACATGGTCCGATCGGACATTTTCCGTTGGAATTTCCGTCCGTGTGTACGGGGGCTTAGAGGTTTTTGTATATGTGCACTTCTAGGGGTTAATTTACCTCATAGCTTAGTAAATGAGGTTAAATTTCACTATGCAACAATACCCAATTGCATGTAAGGACAATAAAAACAGTATTTTTACTTGTACATTATTGAATGGTGGAAGTCAGCTGAGCTTCACCTCATTCAATAATCTCTAGGTAAACTGTTGATGCAAAGTGAATAGTCTATTTACCTTTAGTAAATCAATGCCTTAGGCCTCTTTCACACACGCAGCCCATTTGTCCATTTTTTTTTTTTATCCATCATTGACGGATGAAAAACAGACATCAATGCATCTCTCTGGAAAAACAGATGTAAGCGGATGATCATCCATTTACATCCGCTTCTGTCAACAGCCATTTTTTGTAATGGATCAAAGCCCTATTTTTCTTCTATTAAAAAAATGGATCAGACGATAAACTGATGTAAATGGACAAATGGTCCATTTCTGCCTGAAAAAATGGCTCAGGGACTCAGGTGGTTAAGGACACTATCTGACGGATGTAAAAAAAACCTGATATATTCATCCAACATCAGATGCCCGCTTCTCTGTTACTGAAAGGACCTCCTAATATACAACAGTCAAATTGATATTCCTATCACACTCGTTCCTGGTATATGTGGCTCATAAAAAAGACGGGTGCTGTAGCGATTACCAGTCGGGTCCTGGAAACATCAAACAAACGTACATATTCGCCAGCACACCATGGATCCAGGAAACTTCGTCCAAAAAAGGTTTTTAATGAAAAAAATGACATCACAAAAGTATAAGGTGCAACGTTTCGGAGCCGCGCAGGACCCCTTCGTCAGGCGATCGAAGGGGTCCTGCGCGGCTCCGAAACGTTGCACCTTATACTTTTGTGATGTAATTTTTTTCATTAAAAACCTTTTTTTGGAAGAAGTTTCCTCGATCCATGGTGTGCTGGCGAATATGTACGTTTGTTTTTTCTCCTAATATACAAGACTAGACTCTCATTAGGTTAATGAGTAGAGAGGGCTACCACAGTACCCTGAGACAACAGTTTCACTACTACTCGTTCCTATTCCTCCAGAAGCCCCTTAGCTTTAGAGACCTCTGCTATAACCCCGTATCTTCTAGGTCAGGGGTCTCCAAACTATGGCCCTCCAGTTGTTCAGGAAATTCAATTCCCATCATGCCTAGTCATGTCTGTGAATGTCAGCTTTGCAATGCCTCATGGGACGCGTAGTTCCGCAACAGCTGGAGGGCTGTAGTTTGGAGATCCCCGTTCTAGGTCATCAGACTCTCCAATGCTCACCATTCGGGTTTAACTGGGTGGATGGAACTGATCTTGTCTGTAATTCTTTCTTTATGCATCATGGTCAAATGGCATTTTTGCGCCCGCTTTCTTATTGTATCTTGGAAGCATTTCTGTTGTCATTCTGCACCATTGTGTACCCTTGTTCTCATGGTTTATTTAAATGTACAGTTTGTATTATGTTTGCTATTCTTCGTTCAATAAAATATTTGAACAAGAAAATATGATGTAAATACTGATAAGAAATGGATAACAAACTGATGTAAACTTCATCATTTTTTTCTTTAAAAAAACGTGGCTAAATTGGTGAAATGAACGGTCTGCTGTGTGAAAGGAGCCTAAGTGTGCTTACCTCTGGTAGGCCTTGATGTCCTCCCCAAGCATCCCTGATGAGCCTGCATCCTTTCCATCAAGATTATAATTGGGTGCCTGTTCAGCACCACACAACTTTTTCTTCCGATCCTCACTGTTGAATCCTGTTCCTCCCATACATGAAAACAATAATCTCCATTCATTTCATCAGAAAAGGTCATACCTTGCTCACCTTGGCCGAGAAGGGCACACAGTGAAGATGGTTTGGCAAAAAGTAATTATTGCTTGTAAAGGATGTTGTGCAAACATAGGGGCTCACCAAGGATAAGAGCACTTGCATTTCTGTTTTTTCATTCAAGAAGTATTGTACGTTGTATTATGCCAGTGTGCTCCCTCCCTTTTGTTCATGCTCTTTAAGATCTATTCTAGTGTTTTCAGAGACACTGTAGGTTACTTCCTGCATTTTACACATAAAAAAGCCTGATGTATCAAAGTGTTAGTACTAAGTTCAGTGGAGTCACAGCCTCCAATCAAATTTAAACCTGCCTAGGAAAAATAATTCTCACCCA
Source organism: Lithobates sylvaticus (assembly GCA_028564925.1). Classification (NCBI taxonomy): domain Eukaryota; kingdom Metazoa; phylum Chordata; class Amphibia; order Anura; family Ranidae; genus Lithobates; species Lithobates sylvaticus. Next base: position 130,949,652 of record CM053028.1, read on the forward strand.
ATGGTTCCATATATCATTATTCTGCCCTACAGTAATGTAGCTGCTAATGGGTGCAACCTCCGTGTGCAGTGGGGAACTAAGAATCCAACATCCCCAGAAGCTGATCTACCCCTTAAAGGGAGCAAAGACATGAGAGGCATGGGCAGGTAACCATTATACCTCCTTCTTCTTTTTTTCAGAAAGAGGAGGCTGTGCTGTCAACATTTACATTTTCCAGTTATTTTTCTCAATGCAGCATTTGTTTAATGCTGCCCCAGATATTTTACCTAAAAAAATAATCAGTAAAGCCTTCTAACACAGAAAATGTATTTTTACACAAACTTTGACGAGTGGTAAAGCCTAAAGTAACCTTGTTTTCTCCTATGACATTGCATTATAATATACGAGTATGTAGGGAAAAAAACATCTATGTAATTAGAATACTACAGGTATGAGTTGGATTTTAGATAGGAATGTTCACAGGTTTGAGAATTCTGACATTGAACACTTTTTAATGTGAGTGTTTTTAATGTAAGCCTAAACATCATTCCTTGGGATTTGGGGATTAATGGGGAGGGTGGTATTTTTAGTTTTTTTTTTTAATTACTAATTTTACTTTCGTGTATTAAAAATTGAATATCATCATGGGAGACCTCGGGAGCGACAAAATCATATAGTGATCCACTGCTTCCTGTATGGGCACACAGTAGCCCTCTGCTGTAGGGAGAGAGAGACCAGTGCCCAATCCAATCTGACATCACAGGGATTTACTATTTAGCCACAATGTGTTTTTTATAAGGCCCTCTGTGGCAGTATACGAAACCCTGGGGATGACCTGTTTTAGCTCCCAGGTTTAGGTGTAGTCCTCGACTGTTACTTACAGTTAAAATGACCACTTGGTCTTTAGTGGTTATCTGCCAGTTCACTAAGCTACATACGTTATTATATCTGTGTTTATTTTATTGCATAATAATTTTCTCATCAAAAAATTTCAACTCAAGTGCACAAATATTGCATAGTTGAAGTATTTTTTTATATAAAGTTTTTAACTACTGAAAACCTGTATTCAGAAGATTGAATTTTTTGTAACACGTGAAAACCCAGATTTTTTTTGTCAATTGATTTTACTATACAAAATAGACAATATAATGTAAAGATCCTGCAGATCTTTGCTATAAATCCCTTGGCAATATAAAAACCGAATTTTAATAATTAAAATACCACGTGTTATGCTTAAGTGAACTGACTCAGATACAGATAAACTCAAATTTTGGGGTCCATTTTCTTTTTTTTATTTAGATTTATACATTTTACAATCTAACCGTTCTCCTTTATCTTATTTTTATTATATATTTGTGTATTTATTATACACACACAATCTTCTTCTTTTTTTTTTTTTTTTTTTTTTAAAAATAAACATTAAATCTATGACAACAGATTTCGAGAGCACGATGTGTTATCTAAAAAGACAGCTGGCTTCTTTGTGTGTTTGGCTTACACTTTGTACTAGATCATCTGGTAAAGGAGGAGACACTACTCTGATGACTTATTAAAGCAGACCTTCACCTAATAAAATAACTTCTTCACCTAATAAAATAACTTATTTGCACCTAACTTCTCCACCTCCCTCTACCACATTTGTGTTTCTTTTTTTTTTCTTTTAAGGTTTTCAAATTTTTTTTGAGCTCTAGGCGGGAATGATGTTCCTTTTGTGCCTAGGCAAGAATAACATAATGCCCCCCAATCTTCCTGGGATGTCCGCATCACACCTACCAGAAAGCAGTTTTATTGACGGGTGCTTGCACATTGCAGGATTCTGGTTCAGGACCTGGCAAAGGCCTGTGGCACATCCTTTGTTTCCTGCACAGATGCCACCGGTCTCAAGGTCCCAGAGACAAACTCTGTGTGTTCATGTGAGGGAAAAGCCTGTGTGTGTGTGTGCTCAGGTGTGCCACAGGTCTCTGCTGGGTCCCAGAGACCTGGCAGACACTTTTTGCACATCTGGGCACGTGTGAGACATTCAAACACGTCTGCGGTGGAGGGTCGAAAATAACAGCGACTGGATCACTTTTTTAAGTGAACATCTGGCTTCACATCATAATGTGTTGCGCTGTGCTCGGCAGCCTTGCCCAATACAGTCCACCACATGGATGTGACAATTTACCTTGTGTCCTATGTGTTCAGTTGACACATCCATGTTGAAGAGGTGTGCGCTGAAAAAAAAGACATGCACTACTTTTTTCCCTGCTGCATCACCACAATCTAGCATAGCTGAGCATTAAACTTTACATTTCACATAGCGAATACAGCTCCACCAGCTTCCTAGATAGTAGGCAACATACAATAAATAAGCAACATATCGTATCTGTCTCAAAAACTTTTGTTGTGCTGGAAACAAATATGATGATGCATAAATCATAAATAAAAAGGTGTGTGTTTAATAAGTTTATATTTTGCCCTTTAAGTTTGCGATTTGTTACCGAACAGATCGGTAGTTGGGACCATGCCTGCCATATGGGAGTGATGTCATGTGTACAGTCTGCTGTGAAACAGGTTGAGCTCAGATCTTCATGTCACCTGGCAGGCTTCAGTGTCTCATCACTGAGCTCACTACCTGCATTTCCAGTAAATGTGAGTCATTTGTGAATGCTGAGAGTAAAGGCTTTGTCTTCTGGTCATCAGATCCATTTCATAGCTTTAGAACTTTTAACACTTGGTGTTTGCTACTCTATAGAGTCAGCTAAGCATGGTACGGAAAACATGCAGTCAGTCTGGTATGGGAGCCTTTTGCCGCGTACACGCGGTTGGAATTCTCGTCGGAAAAAGCTCTGATGGTTTTCCGACGGAATTTCACTCAAACTGTCTTGCCTACACACGGTCACACCAAATTCTGACGGTCCATAACACCACGGCATACAACACGTTCGACTGCACTATAAAAGGGAAGTTTAATGCTTCTGAGCATGCATCAAATTGTTTCCGAGCATGCGTCGGAATTTTGTGTGTCGGAATTGCATACACACGATCGGAACAGGTTCTTAATCCAAAGTCAGTCAGAAATTCCGACAGAAAAAGTCCGATGGGCATACACACGGTCGGAAAATCCGACGAAAAATTCTCATCGGACTGTTTCCATTGGAAATTCCGACCGTGTGTACGCGACATTTGGCTTAATCCATTTATCTATCTGCTTTTTTATTTTTTAGGGTGATTAAAAATGCAAGGATCCACTTTTGACCATTTCCATGTTGTAGGATGTGAGTGAAAAATGTGCTAACCTCTTTACTAGGTGAATAGCTGTCAAGTCCAACCAATGAGTTATTTGACACACTGACCTGCAACAAACATGTAGATTAGGACGGGAAGTGTAAAGTCAGATTCTCTGATCTGCAGATGTGTTAAAACTGAACTCCAGGCAAAAATAATAATCACATAGTATTGCAACCCTCTATTCACATTTTTGGTTTTTTAATTCCGCAGGGTCCTGAATTTGACTAGGTATTAGCCTCTTACAATCCCCTGTAATAGCAGAGCTCATACTAAAAGAGAAGCCGCACAAGAAGCCAATCATCTGCAGAACAGTGCTAAGTACGAGCATGCTGATAGGAGAGGGCAAAGTGACAGCAATGAGCTCATCATTGTCCTGCTTCTCCTTTCACTGTACAGTCACAGGCTGGGGGAAGGACAAGACCCATATGTGTTACTTTACTGCAGAAGGAAACAAAATCAGGTCTTTTGCCATTCCAGAGAGGGCTGGAATAAGTGGCAGAGCTATCAGGACTGGATAGGGAGATATACAAATCCTTAAAGTGGTTGTAAACCCTTTACAACCATTTTTTCCTACTGGCAAGCCTATAATAAGGCTAACCTGTAGCTACCGTGAATTTATCCTAAACTTGCATAGTTTAGGAGATATTCACTGTATACGCATGCACCGACGTCATCGGCAAATGCGCACTGAAGAGATGGCTCGTACATGCCGTTTCTTCAGTTAATGATCGGCGGCTCCTGCGCGCATAAGTGGGAGTAACATCTGGCCAATCACAGCCCTGGAGCCCACAATACCTGGAAGTAACTCCGGGAGACATGTCGCCGGCAAAATCTGTGTGCCGGGACCGCTGCGGGGGCAAGCGGCTAGGAGGTGACATGTCACTTCCTCACTGCCTGTTTTAACCCTTGAAAGACTGCAGCCCCACGCCTCAATCACATGCATTACACATGGTTGCAAGGCAGTCCCACTCACTTCAATTGGTCACGTTTGGCGGGGACACTGCCTGCTGAATGTGTCACGAGACGTGTATTATCTGGCTTTGGTGTTGGGTTAAGGTTAAAGTGGAAGTAAACCCCCCTATCATTTTCAGCCCAGGAAGCTGCCATCTTTGCCTCTGTTTAATCTTCAACTGCCACGGTGCTGCACATTTGATCCGTTATGACACCAGCCATTGGATGGTTTGACTGTTTGGTTGAGAGCACAGCCAATGTGCAGTTAGCATTCCCGGCATGCCTTTTTTTTAAACTGTTAAATCGATGGGCTTACTTCCGCTTTAAGGGTTTAACCCCCCCCCCCCCCCCCCCAAAAAAAAGGATCCTGCTCCTTTAAAGCATGTTATATGACACAGTGGGGGTTATTTACTAAAGGAAAATCCACTTTGCACTGCAAGTGCACTTAGAAATAAAGTCGCTGTAGATCCAAAGAGGGACTTGCAAGGAAAATAAAAAACATAATTTTAGCTTACACATGATTGGATGATAAAATAAGCAGAGCTTCCACTCATTTCAGATCTACCCCTTAGATTTAGAGCGACTGCACTTCCAAGTGCACTTTCAGTGCAAAGTGGATTTGTCTTTCGTAAATAACCCCTAGTGTTTGTTCTGTGTCATTTGGCCCCCTGTAACACCTAAAAAAACCTGTCTGATCCTGTGAGACTCGCTGGATCACAGATCCAAGTAAGGGGTCGATCCCGACCCCTTACCACGTGATCAGCTGTCAACCAATGACAGCTGATCATGTGATGACAACACAGCTGGTAATTGGATATTTTTCCTCCTCGGGCTGACAGCGCAAGGAGAAAAAAAAAAAAGCCTATCACTGGCGGCAGTGAGAGTGACATTAATGCCCCAGCTCATCAGTGCCCACCTGTGCCCCCTACAAGTGCCGCCTACCAGTGCCATCTGTCAGTGCCCACAGTGCCACCTATCAGTGCCCACAATCAGTGCCTGAACAGTGCTGCACATCAGTGTCACCTATCAGTGCCCATCAGTGCCATCTATCAGTGGTACCTATCAGTGCCCATCTGTGCCACCCATCAGTGCTGCCTTATCTGTGCCCATCAGTACCGACTTATCTGACCCCATCAGTGCCACCTTATCTGTGCCTATCAATGCCCACCAGTGCAGCCTATCAGTCCCACCAGTGCAGCCTCATCAGCGCATATCAATGAAGCAGAAAAAATACCTGTTAAATACCTATTAAACGTGATTTATTTTTATTTTTTTCAAAATTTTCCATCTTTTTTTTTTTTTTTGTTTAGCAAAAAATAAAAACCCCAGCTGTGATTAAATACCACCAAAAGCTCTATTTGTGGTAAAAAATTATGATAAAAATTGAATTTGGGTACAGTGTTGTATGACCGCGCAATTGACATTCAAAGTGCATCAGCGCCAAAAGCTGAAAATTGGTCTGGGCAGGAGGGGGGTTTAAGTGCCCAGTAAGCAAGTGTTTTAAAGGAATAAGACATTGCAAAATGTACATGTATTACATATGTATGTATATGTTTTTTTCTTTTTTTGGGGAATTTTGCCTTGACATAGACTTAAAGTGTTTTGCGTTGTCCCATCCATAAAACAGTTTAATTTCCGGCACGTGCCGGAAATGTAACACTCCCATTGGTTGTGCTCTCAACCAAACTGTCAAACCATCCAATGGCTGGTGTCCATAACTGATCACATGTGCAGCATTATGGCAGCTGATTAAACAGAGGCAAAGATGGCAGCTTCCTTGGCTGAAAACGATAGGGGGGTTTACTTACACTTTAAGCGTATGCATTAAGGAGTGTAAGTGTTCTTGCAGAATATTTGTCTCCCCTAGTGCTGCTATGTATCCCGCATTCTCTTCATTTTTTTAATGAAAAAATCTTTTTTTTTTGTTGTGTTCTGCTGGATGCTACATTACCAACACGCTGTACAACCTGTCCTGCGTAATATGTAATAGATACCTTATAAAAAAGGAATATTATAAATAATAGTCCACCAAGTGTGTCATTACGTATATAGGCTGTAAAAATAATACAACAATGGGTTATAGCAAATATTACGTTATAATTGGAAAAATTCCCCAAGCATGTGTCTGATATGCTTTTCCTTGGGTTAGATCCTCTGAGGCCATACATAACAATGAATAGTATTTACCACACATGTGTTGATGCATATTTCTGTAACATGAAAAAAAAAAAAACATAAAAATGCCTGACTATAAGGGGAAATTACTTATTTGAGCTGACAGTGTCAAGAAAAAACCTTATTTGCCTTAAGCATGCATTGAGTCATTATTCTTCATAAATGGCTAGGAATCTAAACAGTAATACATTAAGGTCATGCTAAATAACGGCAAGCTTTTTTGCCTGCAAACGCTTCCTTTTCATAGGATGTGACTACAGTAAGTGTTAAAAGATTTGTGAACTGCTAATCCAATTTTCCTACTCCTCTGTGCTTCCAATGCTATGATGATAATTGTTGGTGTTATTTTTATCAGTATTACACTAAACTTAAGGCCCATATATAATATGTAAATTAATGCAACACTAATCTCTTAAACGTATGCTAGATCTGGTTTGGTGCCACAGTGACATGCTTAGTGCTTTAGCATTGCAGTACTGGGTACAGTACTCTGTTTGTTTGGTTCACAAAAGGGGTAACTGTTGAATGACACCGCAACATACTGCAGTTGGCCAGATGTGTTGAAAACATGAATTCTAATGTATGTTGCTGCAACACACAGGTCTGAATGGGCCATAGTAGTTTAAGAGATTATTGGCACACATACAGGATCATGCACAAGGGCGCATGATTTTACACATCATCTTGCTGGCAGCAAGACCCTCTGTAAAATCTTGTTTGTACATTGTACGATTGTATCATTTGTGCCAACATTACATGTGTTCAATGTACAGCACAAATATACCTTATTTGCTAGGACATAGGTGGCTCCTGCCTTCTAGCATCATTGGTTGCTAGGGCTCAGGTAGACCTTGCTACCTAGTATTTGTTGCTGGGACGCAGGGGGCTCCTGGTGCATAGCATCATTGCTTGCTAGGATACAAGTGGCTCATGCTTCCTAGGCTCCTTGGTTGCTAGAAAGCAGACATCCCCTGCTGCGTAGTGCACTTGGTTGCTAGGATGCAGGGGGCTTCTGCTGCCTATTGTCCTAGGTTGCTAGGACACAGGAGGGTCCTAATGTCCTAGGCTACTAGGACACAGGTGGGTCCTGTCGTCTAGTGTCCTTGGTTGCTAGGATACTGGCAGGTCCTGCCCACCTACCATTCTTTGTTGCAAAGATACATATGGCTCCTGCTGCCCAGTGTCCTAGGTTGCTAGGAATCAGACAGTTATTGTGTCCTAGGTTGCACTAATGTAAATGGCTATTTAGGGCCAACAGAGTACATTTACTCTAACAGCGTTAAACATACATGGAAGCAGATGTTCTCTTTTTTTTTTTTTTTTTATACAGCTGAGCACAACTCCAGATTATAGAGCTGGGTCCATAGCATCATGTACAGCTTAGTTCAGATCCTAAAAAAAATGTACGCATTATGGATAAATTGGGCCTGCATGAGCCCTTACTAAGGACCATTTAACACATGTGTTTATCCTTTACCAATATATAGTATGTGCACGCAGAAGCACATGTCTTATGTTTGCACGTCTGCTTAAGCGCTTTTAAAATGTTCTGAATATTTTTTTTTTTTTAATTACTAATCTGTTTTTTATGGATGTGAATTCACTACTTAGCAAAGGTTGGAATTTTTTTTTTTTTAATGAAAGTGACAATGGGCTGTAAATATTGAGATTTACGCACTGTTTGTACATCCTGCTGTCCAGTGCAGTGTGTCAGTGTTGCATATAAACATCCATTCATTATATTTACAGAGCCAACTTGTGGTCGTACGCTGTGGCCTTTTATTAAACCACTATACCTAAACAGTTTTTTTTTTTTTTTTTTTTTTAAGGCATTTCCTTTATTAAGCGATTTGTTTGAGACACTTGATTGTTTTCTACTTTTCATAAAAGTAAAGACACATTGATACACGTGACTGGCAGACTATCAAAGCAAGGAAGAAAAAAATGTAACCTGGTGTGTGTCTGGCTTTTTGCATGGTTGTATCTCCTTCTCTCCGACACACACTTGTGATTTGTGTCAAGCTTTCAATAAAGCAGATTGTGTTTTAGACAGTTTGTTTGGCATGCTGTCTGCATGAGTTTTGGGAGGTTTGGATTTGGCAGAATGATGAAATTGTTCTAAGGAACTAATGTCAGCAAAAGTTCAACACCGGGTAGGCATGGGGTGTGTTAGCAAACAGCTTGTCATGTAGACCTCTGGCTTGTAGCCTTATGTATTGTTCTGCTCCCCCTATTCCCAATGCAAACAAAAAGCTTGCACACTCCTTGTATATTAATGGGGGGGATTGTAAAAGGAGGAGTTTAAAACTGCTGGAAGGAGAAAGGATGTTGGCCAAAAAAGAAAATAAAGCATTAGGAGGTAGCTTCTGGCTAGATCTTCTAGGCCTGATATCATAGTGTTTATGTCTGTGCTCCCAGCACTCATTCAAAGCTCAGAAGCCATCCACAGAACAAAGGAGGGGAGCCCTGAGCTAGCCTGGAGTGCTGTGGGATGCTGCTAATGATACAGGTAGGCGGGCCAAAGAGAAGTCTTGGGTTACCCCGTCCACAATGAATAATAAAACAGCTGGAGATCCTGTTGGCAACACATGCTTGTTTGGGTACTTGTGTGCAAAATATATTGCTGTCATGGCATAGAGGGAAGAAAGACTCATACTGCTGTATGGAATAAGGACTTACCTGCCTGAACCCCTGTGAGTACATTGCAGCCTACTGCTGGAAGGAGGAAATGGTAAAAGTAAGTGGTGGTGACGAATATTTGTAAAAGGATAATGGGCTTACCTTGGCTTACTGTGTGTGTTTTTACATATTGTAGTCATCGGTGACATCACTAGTTTACATAAAAAATATATTTTTGCTTTTGTCGCTCTTACTCCTCTCTCTCTCTCTCTCTCTCTCTCTCTCTCTCTCTCTCTCTCTCTCTCTCTCTCTCTCTCTCTCTCTCTCTCTCTCTCTCTCTCTCTCTCTCTCTCTCTCTCTCTCTCTTTCTTTCTTTCTTTTTTTCTCTCTCTTTCTTTCTTTTTTTCTCTCTTTCTCTGTTTCTTTCTTTTTTTTCTTTTGCTCATTTGTTCGTTCTTTCTCCCTCTCTTTTCTTTTGCTTTTTCTCTTTCTTCTTGCTTTCCTTCCTTCTCAATTTCCTTCCTTCTATTTCTTTCCTTCTTTCTTTTTCTCTTTCTTTCTCTTAGACTCCTTTCACACTGGGGCGTTTTTTAGGCGCTTTAGTGCTAAAAAAGCGCCTGTAAAGCGCTTGAAAGAAGCCTCATCTGCAATCCCAATGTGAAAGCCTGAGTGCTTTCACACTGAGATCCCTTTCACACTGGGGTGTTTTAGCGTTAAAAAAAGCGCCTGTAAAGCGCCTGAAAGAAGCCACAACTGCAATCCCAATGTGAAAGCCCGAGTGCTTTCACACTGAGGCGCTGCGCTGGCAGGGTTTCAAAAAAAGTCCTGCAAGCAGCTTCTTTGCAGCGCTTTTGGAGCGGTGAATACACCACTCCTAAAGCGCCCCTTCCCATTGAAATCAATGGGAAGTGCCTGCAAAACGCCCGAAAAGTGCCTTTGGCAGCAGCCCTTTGCGGGCGCTTTTAACCCTTTATTTGGCCACTAGCAGGGGTTAAAAGCCCACTAGCGCTTGAAAAACGCTGGTAAAGCGCTGCTGGTTTAAGCATCGCTTTACAAGCGTTTTTCGGGCGCTGGCAGTGTGAAAGGGCTCTTAAAGCACTTGGGCTTTCACATTCCTTCTCTTTTTCTTTCCGTCTCTTTCTTTTTCTCTTTTTTGTTCTTTCTTTCTCTTTTTCCCTCCTTCCTTTTTTTCTTTGCTCATTTCCTTTCTTCACTTTCCTTCGTTCTCTTTACTCCCCTTTTTTTTTTTTTCTCCCTTTCTCCCTTTCTCTCTTTCTCCCTTTTCTCCCTTTTCTCCCTTTTCTCCCTTTTCTCCCTTTTCTCCCTTTTCTCCCTTTTCTCCCTTTTCTCCCTTTTCTCTCTTTCTCCCTTTTTTTCCCCCTCTTTCTCTTTTTTTTTTCTATTTCTCTTTCTTCTCTTTCTCTTTTTTTTTTCCTTTCTCATTTAGGGGTCTTTCTGTTAACATGACCTTTGCTAAGCTGTGTAACTTAATTGCATTTCCTCTTCTTCTTTTTTTTTTTAATGTACTTCTACATTATTACACCCCATCCACACTTGAGCATGAATATTTTTGGACAATTATGGAGCATTTTTTTATTTTTTGCGCATTTGTACACACATGTTTTGAATGTTACGGTCTTCAGCGATACTAGGCAGCAGGCGAGGCAAGATGTCTCTCCAAAAAAAATAAGTTATGCACAATTTTCAGGAACTCTATAGTCCTATAAGGAGTGCAAAACGCACAACTCAAAAGAAGCTCATGTACTTTGTTGAGCTTCGAGTGACAAGCTGCACATGACATGAGGTTCAGGTGTGAATGGACACCATTGACTATAATGGGAACCTTGATGTTGAGTGTTGAAGAGCTTCAGTATACGCACTTTAAATCACACAGATGTGAATGGGGGCTGAAAATTCAGCACAACCTCAAAATGATTTGAAAATAACTAACAGTGTGGTTTTGCTTTTTACATGTATGTGTGTATGTATGTATGTGTGTGTGTGTGTGTGTGTGTGTGTGTATATATATATATATATATATATATATATATATATATATATATATATAAATTCTGAGATTGGAAGAAATTGAACCATGTTTGGATTTGTTTATGATCTTGTGTGCTAATATGAATCCTTGGCAGCTCTGCCATGTACACTTTTGGACTCCCTTTTGTGTGGAGTTTAATGGTTCTGTATAAATAAAACAAATATTGATATCTGATGCATGCAGTCGTGGAGTGATTGCTGAATATTTATTGTTCTAAATGGTCATTTATAGATTTGTAATTCAAATTAAGCATTTGCAAATCAACGTGTGAAAAAAAAAAATCTGACGTACATGAAAGGGATGTGTGTGCCTGGCTCAGTGGCGGTATAATATTATGATATGGACAAGTGGTGCCATGGTTTGGTAAATGCCATGGTGAACATAAGGCCTGCACCAGGCATTGCTTTTTATAACAGGAGGCTTTTTAAATGGGCACCCATCTGTCAGGCCTGTTTTCTGATAAAGCTAGCAACAGCTGGCTTGGCTCTCTCCTAATCCATTCATCCTATCTACAGATCAGACAGTGGCCTGTGTCTGCTTACAGGGCCTTGGAGACTTGCCTTTCCCTCTAGACAAACAAATGTGGAAAGAGATACTGCACAAGATGCAGGGACACAACAGTTGCTTTGAGAAATACAATGCACTAAGGCGATACAAAAGACACACAAAGCGACAATAGTATAACCAATACCGTGTTCAGTCTTATTTAATGACTTTCACCATAACAAAATAGTTTCTCATTTTATCCCTCTACAACATCCTCTAATAATCCCACTGTGTATGCTAATTTCTTTTTTTTTTTTTTTTATATAACCCAGCAACTTTTTACTACATTTTACAGAAGCGCAACATTAATGCATTTATTTGATCTTGTGTATTTGTTTCAAAAATGAGCATGAAAAAAATACTTAGTGTATTTCCACTTTTGTGGCCAAATTTGGGTAACATCTACTTTTATATTTTACATGCTCCCATTCACATGCCCGAAAAAATAAATATATATGTGTGTGTATGTATGTGTGTGTGTGTGTGTATGATATATATATATATATATATATATATATATATATATATATATATATATATATATATATATATATATATATATATATATATATATAGATATATCTATCTCTATCAAGCACAAAATTTTATTCAAAAAAGAAACTAAAAATAATTATTCTAGGGCACACACAGGCAAAATTGTACCCAATTTTTTGAGGGGAAATATAAAGCACATGTACTGTGCTGACAGATTTTCATTATCTTCAAACTAGATGTGGACACTATTTGGCCTAGAAAAGGGATAAAGCGGTTATAAACTTCTAACATGAAAAATGAATAAAGCATATCCTTCTATAGCACGTACTAGCCTCAATCCAAAGCACAGAGTTTCGATTCTCTCTGCTGTATCTTCCCAGTGATATCTGCATGAGTCATTAACCACTTGCCGACCGGCGCACGACGATATACGTCGACAGAATGGCACGTACAGGCAGGAGGGCGTATATATACGTCCCTCCTTTAGCCTGTCCGTGCCATCGGGAGCGCGCCGGGAGCGGCGCGCTCCCGCGCCGGTCGGGACCCCCGTGAGTCCGATCGCGGTCCCCGCGGACTCGATCGCCGCGGGGCCATCCGCGATCGTCTCACGGGGCGGCTGAACGGGGAGATGCCGAGATAAACAGCATCTCCCCGTTCTGCCTAGCAACTAGTGACGCCGATCTCTGCTCCCTGTGATTGGAGCAGAGATCAGCATTCACTAGCTGACAGCCACGCCCCCCCACAGTAAAAAACACACCCCTAGGCATACTTAACCATTACACTGCCCTCTTGTGGTTAACCCCTTCACTGCCAGTGTCATTTATACAGAAATCAATGCATTTAAATGCATTAATTGCTGTAAAAATGACAATGGTCCCAAAAATGTGTCAAAAATGTCCGATGTGTCCGCCATAATGTCGCAGTCACAAAAAAAAATCGCAGATCTCCGCCATTAATAATTAAAAAAAATTATTAATAAAAATGCTATAAAACTATCCCCTATCTTGTAAACGCTATAACTTCTGCGCAAACCGATCAATAATCGCTTATTGCGATTTTTTTTACCAAAAATATGTAGAAGAATACGTATCGGCCTAAACTGAGGAAAAAAAATGTTTTTTTATATATTTTTTGGGGATATTTATTATAGCAAAAAATAAAAAATAATGCATTTTTTTCAAAATTGTCGCTCTATTTTTGTTTATAGCGCAAAAAATAAAAACCGCAGGGGCGATCAAATACCACCAAAAGAAAGCTCTATTTGTGGGAAAAAAAGGACGTCAATTTTGTTTGGAAGCCACGTCGCACGACCGCGCAATTGTCAGTTAAAGCGACGCAGTGCCGAATCGCAAAAAGGGGCCTGGTCCTTTGGCTGCAAATTGGTCCGGTCTGAAAGTGGTTAATAATGGTCAATGCTGACTCCACAGCATCCCAGGGGAGGACACCCCCCCCCCCATCTTCAACTATGTTTCGCCATTGATTTTGTGTAGAGGGGGTGTGTTTGTCCTTCCCTCCACACTGAGCACTGTGCTTTTAGATGTGCAGTGTGTGTGATGCCAGATCCCCATCCCCTATCTTCTACTGCTGAGATATAGACTTTGGTCTGTGTGTTTTAGGCGGCTGTAGAGATGAGAAGGCTGTAGGTACAGTTTACTGTATGTAGGAGGATGTTTTCATCTCTGTGTATCACCTGAGGCCAGTTATTTCACTGGGTAAAAAAAAGGGTCAGACTTCCCTTGCGTGGTATAAAAGATTTCCTTTTAAACAGTGGAGCACCAACCTGGGTTGTGTTTAGCAGGGGTGACTGGGTCATAGGACTAGCTGCACAGAATTACAAAACCTTTGGTAGATGTGTCCTTCAGACACTGCTAATCACAGATCGGGGTAAAGGGTCAATCGCAGCCCTTTACCATATGATCAGATGTGTCCAATCACATGGGCATGGATGACTAACGGCATGTAAACAGACTTGCTGTTTATCAGCATTGCTTTCCTCCCACGCATTGTCTGTGGGAGGAAAGGAGAGACGTTAATCAGCAAGGCTGTCAGCTCAGCACATTGTTTACACTGATAATCGGGCCACTGATCATCAGTGCTCTGATGATCAGTGTCACCTATCAGTGCAGCCTCATCAGCGCACATCAGTGAAGAAGACAAATTACTTTTTTGCTAAATTTTGTAGCAGAAACAAAGATAACCAGACTTTTCTAATCTATTTTTATATGTTTAGCAAAAAATAAAAGTGGTGATTAAATAAAAAAGCTCTATCTGTCTAAATAAAAAAAAAAAAAAAAGAGAAAATGTCATATGTTTACAGTATTGCATGACCAAGCAGTTGTCAAAGTGCAATAGCACTGAAAGCTGAAAACTGGCCTGGGCAGGAAGGGGGTGAAAGTGCCCAGTATTGAAGTGGTTAAATACCAAAGAGTTCACCATTGCCACAAAAAAGAGAAGGTGAGTGGAAAAAAAGGATGTGTTTGTTATATATATATATATATATATATATATATATATATATATATATATATATATATATATATATATATATATATATATTATATATATAATTTTTTTTTTGTAAATAATACTGGAGGGGCCACCAAGAGAGTGAAGCAAATTCCAATAATGGTGTCCGTTTAATATATTGTGAAATTTCAGATCTCAGGAGTTCTCGGCACTTCTCTGAGATATCTGTTCTCCCCCCTGTGGCAGCTTAGTATACATTGTAGATTGCTTCTCTCACTGAGAATAGAAGTGATCTACAAATGCTTTGAGAATTCCAAACGGCTTCTGTTTCTGTAATCTCGCAATAGCTTGGGAGATTTCAGTATCAGAACCCCAAAGTGAAACACGAAGCACTCCACATACACTGCACATACAAACTTTATAATAAAGATATATTCCCCCTACCCAATAAACAGACACCCCATAACAGTAAAACATTATAATGATTAATACATAAGGATAACACATGTGCATATTTATGTGAATGGTGTATTCTGAAATGATTGTACTGTATTTGTCATACAGATATGCACCATTCATATAAAAACAATTAATATATATATTAAATAGTTATAAATAATTAAAAAAAAGAATAACAATAAAAATATAAAATTAACAACTAAAATAAATAATTTTAAATAAAGAGAAACCCCCGTATAATAAAATTAGAATAGTCCATGAGCTGAACCAAATTTTAGGTTTGAAATAATTTAAAAAATAAGTAAAAAAATTAAATAAAATATAGAAAAAATTATTTAAATAATACCAGTTCAAAGGAAGTGTTTTTTATGTTATTTTAAATACTCATAAAATGTAATTGATAAAAAAGGCATTTTACAAATATATATGTTGTGTCAAAAAACTCCCATAATATGTTAATAATGGTATAACCCTGTAAAAGTAAATCACTGTTAAACTATTAAGCATTTGAGGGTATAAGATAGTGAGCAAGATGGAGATTCAGAAAAGAAAGAGAGGTGCCAAATTTTCTTACACGCAAAATTGCGTCCTTGTGGCCCGTGTGGTTGGCAATTGGGATCGCCTATATGGGCAACGATCTCGAATGCTGGCACAATCGAAAAAAGATGCTATATGGAGTAGCATAGTGGAGCAAGTAAATGCATCCGGCAATACCGCAAGAAGCATTGAGACCTGCAAACGTCGAATCGCCGATATAAAAGGTCAAATAAAAAAATAAATGAGCATCATTGCAAGGCACCAAAGAGGCACAGGAGGAGGCCCACCAGTGGAAGTGACTTTTAACACTTATGAGGAGGAATTAAAGGGGTGCCTTGGCTGCCACTGTGCCCATTAAATGCTGCCACTGTCCCCTTTAAACGCTGCCACTGTGCCCATTAAAGCTGCCACTGTGCCCTTTAAACGCTGCCACTGTGCCCATCAAACGCTGCCACTGTGCCCATCAAACGCTGCCACTGTGCCCATTAAATGCTGCCACTGTGCCCATTAAATGCTGCCACTGTGCCCATTAAATGCTGCCACTGTCCCCTTTAAACGCTGCCACTGTGCCCATTAAATGCTGCTACTGTGCCCATCTAACACTGCCACTGTGCCCATCTAACGCTGTCACTGTGCCCATCTAACACTGCCACTGTGCCCATGTAAAGCTGCCACTGTGCCCATCTAACGCTGTCACTGTGCCCCAAGTGCTGCCATTGTGCCTCAAATGCTGCCACTGTGCCCATTAAATGCTGCCACTGTGCCCATCTAACACTGCCACTGTGCCCATCTAACACTGCCACTGTGCCCATCTAACACTGCTACTATGCCCGTCTAACACTGCCACTGTGCCCATCTAACACTGCCACTGTGCCCATCTAACACTGCTACTATGCCCATCTAACGCTGTCACTGTGCCCATTAATTGCTGCCAATGGCACTTACCTTGTCAGGCGGCGAGCGGTGTCTCCTCATCTTCTCCCGCGCTCCTGTCTTCTGCAGTGATTGGACGCCTAGGCGTCCAATCACAGCGCCTGTGACTTCAGCCAATCAGGGGACCAGTAACACAGACCGGCAACCTGATTGGCTGAGAGGCGGGTCTGTGTTAGGGAAGCGATGTATTCGCTTCCCTAACACAATACTGTGTAAGCAGCGAACGCAAAGCATTGCGCCCGCTGTTTACACTTCTGGAAGCCTATTAGAGCACACCGCTCTAATAGGGTCCCCTATTAGAGCTTTACAGCTCTAATAGGGCGCTTCCAGAAACACCCCCCCCCCCGCTGTAATTCAGATGCCCGGCGCCCGACAAGGGGCCGGACACCTGAATAGGGGGGCAGCAGCGGTGACAATAGATAGATTCATGCAATGCATGAATCTATCTATTGGTGATAGAGTGGTGCAGGAGAGGGGGGGCGGCGCTCCTGCGCCCTCTATGCACGCACCGCCACTGGCCCACAACACATATATACACACACACACAGATATATATATATACACATATACATACACACACACACACACACAGATATTATATATATATATATATATATATATATATATATATATATATATATATATATATATATATATATATATATACATATATATATATATATATATATATGTGTATACACACATATATATATATATATATATATATATATATATATATATATATATATATATATGTATGTACACACACACACACACACACACACACACACACATAAATATATATATATACACACACACACAGATATATATATATATATATATATATATATATATAGATATATATATATATATATGATGTGTGTGTAATTGTATACTTAATGAAATTCTAACCTGCTGTTGATGTATTTTCCACTGCTGTAGAGAAAGTTTTTACTTTCACTTTTAGACCATGCAGGCAGATCCACTGCCCGAGATCTCCTATTTCTGCTGCTAACTCCACCTTTGGGCTTGAGAAGCCAGAAAGGAGAACTCAAAAGAGAAGCAGAGTGATAAAGTGAGATCACTGTATACTAAACAGGCCGTTTCTATTGCAGTCAATGCAGCCGTTTTTTGTACTGAGATGAGAAGAGAAGAATAAGTTCTCCAGTACTCATCTCAGTAAATTAAACCAGCAATGCTCTGAGATAAGCTGAGATCATCATGATCTCGGCTTATCACAGTTTATTAAACGTACACCAATATCAGTTGTAATGAGAACAAGTTTCGAGCGGAGTCTTCCACCGGGGACAAATATTCCAGAAACAACTTCCCCTCACTTTGAGAAAATTTCCTTTTAATTTCCAGAACAGGTAGTGAAGGGAAATCTCCCTCAAGAAGCACACAGAAAAAATAACCTTCTCTAATCTCTCCAAAAAAAAAAAAATGTTTTCCTCCCAGGATTCTTTTTTTGACATGCTTGCATCTTTTCAGGATTCCATTCCTGGTTGCTGGTTTGCTCATGTTGTAAATAGTGGACGTACATCCTTTTGTTAATATCTTTCTTAAACACCTTCCGCTTTTGAAAGCCGATCCCCCGGGCAAAGCTTCAATTGCACTAGTGAGACAATCGTATGTCAAAAGCTTGCAAGTTCATCAAAGGAGCAAACATGTAGAAAACTGGGTGTTCTGTTTTATATTAACGAATGTAAACACATGTTTTTCTATGCTTGCCAAGTGGGGACAAACATGGCTAAAGTAAATAAAAAAAGAAAAGTCAAGTAGCGTCGTCCTGTGTATTTGCCTATGTTGCGTTCTTGAAAGAGGGTCTTCTGTAAATCGTATTGCTGGCAGTTTTCCTACACCATTTTTAATACATGTCTGTGTTCCCATAATCCTCTGGCATGGTTTGGGCTTTGCTTATTTTGTCCAGATGTTTGTTTTATGTGCTGACCATATGTATTGCAGGAAAACAAATGCTTTTAAAGAATTAGAAATCCTTGTTAAAGGATAAGTGCACTTTAAAAAAAAAAGCACACTTGTACTTTTTGCCATCTTTCCCGGACTTAAAGTGACATTACTTTCTAAAGTTTTCCATAAAACTTATAATAATGATATAACTCACCTCTTGCGTTGCCTGTTTGTGCAGCACTTAGAATGTTATACATACAGTTGTAGTACAGAGTGGGAGCTCAGAGGGGACTTCCATGGGGCTTGGTAGGTCCCGAGAGCACAGTAGGAACACAAAGAACAGGGCGGCCTTCAGACACATCCAGAGGGACACAATTCAGAGGAGGATTTAAAAAAAAAAAAATACAGCAAATACATGTACGTTAAAATATTGTAACCCAAGCTAAATTGACAGGTGCCACTCAAGGCTCTACCAGGTCCTCTTGTGTAGCAACTGCTTGGCGTGCAGGCAAGGACAGATCTTGTCCCAGCTATAGACAATAAATGGAAAATTCCTGGAAGTTGCAGATCTCTGCAAAACCTCATAAGGTGGTTTATGGCAGTCTCAGCCCAGCCTCAGCCCAGCCTCCAACCAGGCCACGCCCCAACAGGTTTCACTCTGCCCACAGAGCTTCATCCTGGGGATCATCATTTTCCATTAAAGGGGTTGCACTGTACCTCTTTGCTCGGGGTTCTTGGCTATTGATTGGATAGATTGATAGCAGCCATTGGCTCCCACTACTGTCAATCAAATCTAATGACGGGGACCGGGCTGAGTCCTGCATTCTGTGTCTATGGACGCAAATGCTGGACTCGGGAGCATGCCCGCAAGGTAATCCCCCTAGGAAAGAAAATGGCATGATCTGTGGTTTGCCTTGGGAAGCCGCTCTTATACAACCTGAATGAAGCCTTAGAGCTCATTCACACTAGCCTGTGTGCTAAAATGCTTGTGTACATTGTGCAGGGGCAGTGCAATGTGGTGTTAGAAATCATCGCACTTTACATTTTCATTCACTTCATTCAACCTTATGTACCATGCGGTGTGGTGAGGCATCTGGTACGGTGCATCTCTCTCTGTAATAATGCTGCATTTTTATGCAGCACACACCATGCTACCACATGTATGGTGTAAACAAGACACATAAGAAAACCATTGTTTTCTATGTGCCCTTCATTGAACCTGCATTGATCAACAGCTCAATGAACAGGTTGTATATGAGCCCTTAGGGTTATGAAAACTTTGAGCAGAAATAAGACTTTTCAAAGTAAAGTTGGCTCTTACACAGGCTGTCTGGATACAATGACATCATCCCTTGTTTGACAATTGGCTGGAACTATTATTTTTGTAGAATAAAAGGAGCATTTTCAGTCAATAAAGAGAAAGGAGGGGTGAAGGAGGAAGTTATATTTGAAAGTTTTTAATTCACAACATCAATATAAGGATGGCTAGAGAGCTGTAATATGGGATAGGGAACAAAAAAAAAGAACTTGCAACAGCCTCTAGGCACAGGTACTGTTAAATGGGATAGCAAGAGGAATGATGGGGGCCACTTATGCTACATTCATATGGCCGAATATCAGGGGATAGAGGACTAAACACTCCACTGGATGCTGCAAGGCTCTGTGTTATGACCGCATACTAACTGCAGCCAATTTGTGTACTGCAGAAATGCAGCCTGTGGACCCACACTGGCTATATCCAGGGTTTGTCGGAGGCTCTATTCGTATGAAACCACTCAGATAAGCGGTTACATGCTAAAAGTGGTGGCGCTAACCATACATTTGTATAGAGTAAAAATTTGAGAGGCACAACTGTTCTCACAAAGTGCGTGTAGGCAGCATTAGCTGCTTTGCGGACATCTGAATGTAGCCTTAATTATTCTAATTGTATCATTAAGGAGGCTATTTGAGGCACCAGAGATAAGTTCTTACATATTGTAGATCGCAACAGTTGCAATCTGATAATTCCAGAAGAATTATTTTAGTCCTGTGATGCATTAGTATTGTTAGTCTGAGAGGTAAACCTCTTCTGTATATCTATGGGTTTTCTATGTCATCTTCCCTTGCTCCCTAAGGAACAATATTGTATGGAGTTTTATTTTGGTTGCAGGGGAAGACAATATAGAAAAACGTTTGTAAGCACAGGCTATACGGCTTCATTCAGATAAAACTGTGGTCCATACCATGTGAATGGGCCGTTTATGTGGCTGGAGCTGCATTCAGGCAGCCTATGGTAATGAATGGGGATATAGCGGCTGTATGGACTTGGCCACACATCCTAATCTGACAAGCACAAGAGGCGGATGCAAGACCCAAGTTGCAGACCATGTGGGTTTGGGCCCGCGCAGCTGCGCCTGCAAAATAAGGACATGCAGCTGTGTCCCATACCGCAGTTGCATTCTCGCTCAACAGTATTGGCTGCCTGCACAAAGCTCTAGCCGTAAACAGTTGGCTCATTTATGCTCTACAAGTCACATGTGAATGAAGCCATAAGCCCCTTTCACATGGGGTGGACTCCATAATGCACATCCACCTGTTCAGCAGGGGATCGCTCAACTGATCCCTGCTGAGTAAGTGGATGACAGGTCTGTGTCTGCTCCTCTATGCAGTTCTGTATGGGGCGATCGGATGGAAACGGACAGGTGGTCATCTGATCCAATCCCCCATCTGTCTGTTTTTGGCAGACAGGATTGGATGCCGGTTGGTGTCAGTGGACACATGCCCTCTGACTTCTGCCGCTCTATAGAGAACAATGGCTGGTCTGATCAGGTCTACCTGAAAAAATGACAGGCAGACCTGTTTGAAACGCCCATGTGAAACCAGCCTTAGGCTAAAATTGGGGCTTAATTGGCACGTTTTCAGGCATTCCCATTCACTCCTCTTAAACTAAAAATGCCCAGCTCTGCCTTACAAGTTGTTCATGTAGCTTTTAGGGCCCTGGTGCCCAACCTGAGGCCCTTTGGTATATGATATGCAGCCCTTGGACCTCAGAGGTCTGTGGTGGGAACAATGATTAGGGTAATGGCATTGAGCTCTACTAGCCTCATGTAAGATGTCCCTAGTTTTGTATTGTCTTCTGCAGCATCCCCCCAGCCAAAAATGTAGCATTTGTACAATCTCTGACCCTCATTTTCTCTATTGTGTCTACAGTTTCGGATAGTCCTTTCAAGCATTACATATATTAAACATATATTACATATATTGAACATTATGTGCGGCCCATTGGTGATGTCAGGGATCGAATTTGAGGCCCACTTAAGCAAGTTGACAACCACTGTTTTAGAACATCAGTGTCAGGTGCCTGAGCGCTCATATGTGAACAGCAACCATGGAAACGCATGGTATTTTGTATGTTGAGTGTTTTGGAGCTTAAAGCGGTGTTCCACCCCAAAAAAATAAATGAAAAGCCAGTGGCTACACATACTGCAGCTGCTGGCTTTTAACAATAAGACCCTTACCTGTCCTGGAGTCCAGCAATGTTGGCACCGCAGCTGATGATTCCATCAGCTGTCGGGTGCTGCCGCCGCCATTGCAGGTAAGGGTTCCCGGCAGCGTAGCCTTACGGCTTCACGCTGGGAACCCTACTGTGCTTGCGCGAGGCCCCTCTCCTCTCTCCTACTGGCCCGGCTCCGCGGTGATGTCAGCTGCGGCCCGGACTCCTGGAAGTGGAAACGGGCACCTGTCAAAGACGGGTATCCTGAACCCCCCCCGAAAGGTGTCAATTGTGGCATCGGAGGGGGAGAGGAGACAAATGAGCTGAAGCTCCACTTTTCGGTGGAACTCCGCTTTAAGCTACAAAATGCTCAAGTGTGACAGGGACCTTTGTAATAAATCTTTCAAGTATATGTCAAGGCGGAAAAAAACATGAAGTACGTTTCTGCGATACATAAATTCCAGAAAAATACCTACTTGTCCTGCCAGAAACCCAGTGAGCCCCTAACCACCCATTTGTGCTGATAACCGAAATCCAAAGCAGTATTGTCCGTCCTCCCTAGGTCTCCCTAGCTGGACTACCAAACACCCCCCCCCCATCTATATAGCATAAGGGGGTGTTTTGTCATCCAGAAAGGAAACCTTGGTAGAGCTGATAACATTAGGATTTCAGTGCAGCAGAGACCGTGCGGTCAAGTGCCAGAGCTAAAAATAGGAGCTCATGGAATTTCTGGCAGATCATACGGTATGTTTCTGTACTTGCAACTTTTTTGAAAAGAAAAAACATTTGTATGTTTTGCAAAGAAGTACTGAGGCTTTTTTTTTATTTATTTTTTGTGTCCAGGCATACACAGCTGCTATATAGACTCCTAGAAGTAGTAAAGTCTGCTCTTTTCAGAAGCAGCAGTGCTGATTACAAAAATAGCTTCTTCATAAAAAAAAAAGTGCTGCTTTAAACACCAGGTATTGGCAAGAGTAAGAGACAGAAATAGAAAATAAATACATGGTATTTTTGTCCTTTCAAATTAGTTACACTTTAACCTTTTAAAACCAGGGGAAGAGTATTTTATGATGAGAGCATTTTGGCAGCTTTCCCAGACATTCTTTTCCTGCTTCATAGAACTTGGTCTTGGCAGTTCCCATGGGTAGTGAGCAAAAATGTTTTATTTTTTATTTTATTTTTTTTCTTTGTAGACATTTAAAAAAAAAAATGTGTAAATGTATAACTCATTCAATGGGAACTTGTACCTGCTGTATCGGAATACAAGTCTATAGTTTATCTGCCTTGGTGATACTGACCTTTCAAATATGAACAACTCCTTTTGTGATATTAAATACTGATATATCAACCTAGTAAGAAAAAGTTAAATGTTTGTGTACACTGTATTATATTGCCTTATTTTTATTGGGATGTCCATCTTAATACAGACAAGTATAGTGATATATTAATCAGGCAGATAAAACTGCACCCCAGGCAGAAATAAATAAATAAAATGTTGCATGCAGGCATTCATTAAAAAAAAAAAAAAAATCATTAGGTGTATTTTTTTTTTAAAGCAGCTAGTGAAAGGATCTAAAATTGACTTATTAAGCTCTTGCAGCCCCCTTTACATCAGAGCTCAGACTGGAAAAAGTAGAAGCAGCAAAAGGAGTTAGTCAGGTGTGCTTTGCTGCTCATGTGCTAATAATGCTGATAGTGGGAGAGAGCAGAGTAATGAAGAGATGAGCTTGTCGGTCAGGAGCTCCCCTTTCACTGTCCTGCCAAAAACTAGGGGGAGGAGCAAGACCTGTTTTTTTTTTATTACTTAACTGGAGTAGAGAAAAATCAGGTCTTTACTATGAGTAAGGCCTTGATTAGCTGAAACGCGTTGGTGTTGGCTCGGTTTAGAACATGTATGTAACATTTTATTTATCCTCACCTGTTTGCCGACTTTGTTTACATGAACTTGTTTACATACGTGCATATAAGTAAATTGAAACCCTAGCGGCTAGAAGAGGTATACCGGATATACATGTGTATATGCATACGCACCTTTACATGTCTTTACCAGTGGCGGTGCGTCCATAAAGGAGCACAGGCAGCACCCCCTCTCTCCTGCCACCCCCTGTGGCACCAATAGATTCATGCATTACATGAATCTATCTATGGCTGCCACCCCCTATTCAGGTGCCCGGCCCCTTTTCGAGCGCTCGCAGGTCACTCAGCTGTGTTAGAAAAGCGAATGAATATTCGCTTTCCTAACACTAAACCACCTTTCTGCCAATCAGGTGCTCGGATCTGTTACCCGTCACCTGATTGGCTGAAATGACAGGCGCTGTGATTGGACGCCAGGTGTCCAATCATAGCAGAGGATGGGAGACGACATCGAGGAGCTGTCCCACTGAGACAGGTAAGTGCAGACGGCAGGCCAGCGGGGGGCACACTGGCAGCATTTGATATGGCACAGTGGCTGCGTTTGATGGGCACAGTGGGGGTGCAATTGATATGATTTTTTTCAGAATTTTTCAGTTTGTTTGCAGCCCCCCCAAAAAAATTTGAGCCCCAGCCGGTAAACGTCTCTACGTATGTATACACAAGGTCTATTGTGTTTTTTTATTTAGAATCTTTCTACCAACAAGATCCTGCATATAAACATTAATTATTACGCCTTTGTGCAAGAGGCCAAAAGCTTTATGATGAAAACATAATCGTCCCCTACAATTATTACCTTTTGTATCACCTTTTACATCGAAATCTCTAACGAGCAATGCTCTCGGATTCTCCTTGTATTGAATTGTATTATAACTGTACTGTCTAGATTTATTTTGTGAAAAGCTGTGCAAACTGTTGGCGCTATATAAATCCTGGATAATCTTAATAAAAAGCAGTCTACATTTATTGAAAACGTCATGACAAAATGTCCTAGAGTTATAAAAACATGAGAGTATGTGCAGATCCAGGCCCTGATCCTCCAAGCTGGTCCTTTAATGTGACGGAGAACTTCTATGACCAACAGAAACGGGTCCAATCGTGACTTTTATGGGAAAAAAAATAAAATAAAATTTACAGCTGTCTCCATTTCTGGAACTACTGTTTGCTTTGGAGCCTTTACTGAAAATAACCCTAACCTATGCATTCTTTTATCAGCTGCTCAGTCTTAATTCCACAGGTTACCATTAACTACTTGACCTCTCCTCCTACGTTTTCATTGTGCTATTTCCTTACAAGTGTGTTGTTAATAGGTCTGCTCTAAAATCATTACCATAAGACTTGCTGTAGACATAAGATGGCAGCTGACCCACTGAAAGACCTTTCTTACGAAAAGATCCCTTCATAAACATGCATGATTATTTCTATAGCTAATCCGTTGGTTTACTGAGGACTGGGCTAAAAGGTCTATTATTCAAATAGGTTATCAATGATGATTATTATTCCCCTAAAATAAGGGGTTTGCTAGGAATGTGTTCTGTGCATACAATTGCATCATAATTAGCCAAAAAGACTGGCCATGTTTATAAAAAAAAATTCTTATGGTGGTCAGAGCTTCTCATCTAAATTTTATGGGTATCGTTATGCTAAAGCTACACACTTATAGGGCCTATTTGCTCCAATGTATTGCTGTAATTCTCCATGCACTTTACGTGCATTGTGTTGAAAAGCCCATTGATTTTGAATGGTCTGCAATGGTATCTGGGTTATCTGGTCTATTTTGAATGGTCTGCACCAGGGATGCTATGTTCCAAATTTTTGTTAATGCACAACAACATAGTTAGTCAGGTTGAAAAAAGACAGAAGTCCATCTAGTTCAACCATAAAAAAAAAATAAAAAATTTAAATATCATACAATCTCATATACCCACAGTTGATCCAGAGAAAGGCGGAAAAAAAACAGAAAAGCATGATCCAATTTGCTACAGCAGGGAGAAAAATTCCTTCCTGATCCCGGAGAAGCAATCAGATTCTCCCTGGGTCAACTTTACCTATAAATGTTAGTACCCAGTTATATTATGTACATTTAGGAATGAATCCAGGCCTTTCTTAAAGCAATCTACTGAGCTGCAAGAGCCACCAGCATGTGTGCTGTGGTGCATTAGGGTGCTATTCAAAAAAAATAAAATGGTAATGCACTGCAGTACTTGTGGTGTTATGTGCCCAGGTGTAAACAGGCCTTTAAAGATTGGTCAGTTGGCCCAGCTTTGGCCATAAATGAGAAGAATGAGATTACAGAAACATTGTTTAGGCTGTCAGGATACAAATGTTTTTTTTTGTCTTCTACTCATGTGAAATACCAGGCCAATAATGGTACAGAGAACGGCGTTGACTTTATGAACATCATGAACGTAGCAAGGAGGGGGCTAAGTAACAGCTAAAGTGACACTTTGGGGTAGATTTAGGCTGTGTTCACATATATGCAATTTGGATGCAGCTGTGCATGGTAGCCAATCGGCATTTCAGCTTGTTCAAATAAAGTGGTTGTAAAGGCTGAATGTTTTTTACCATCATGCAATCTATGCATGAAGGTAAAAAAACCTTCAGACTAAGTTCACACTAGTGTGAATTGGATGCTGGTTTCTCAGCATCTGATTCGCATGACAGGAGATTGTGACCGGCTCTCTATGGAGCCGGTACACACTTCTCCGTGGCGGCTTGCACAGGAGTCCTGTCTTTGGCTCCGTTTCAGGGCCGACTTCAGGCAAAAATTTGTCCCTGAAACAGAGAACAGGGACGCATCGGACCCCTGCTGCGAGCCGCATCAGTGTGAACCCAGCCTTAGGGTGCAGCTCCTCCCTCAGCCCCCCTAATATTTACCCAAGCCTGATCTCGATACATCGACTTACAAGAGACCCTAGGCTCTCCCGGGTCTCTCCCTCCTGATTTGCTGAGATGCAGAAGCCATTGGCTTCCGCTGCTGTCAAACACAGCCAGCGAGGCGGGGCAGGGCTGAGCCATGCTCTGTGTCGTATGGAGCATGCACGAGTGACCCCACAGCAAGCGGCTTGCTATGGGGGCATTCACCAAGGGGGAGGGGCCCAGAGCGCCAGCATGGCTGCTCTGTGCAAAATCACTTCACAGAGCAGGTAAGTATGATATGTTTGTTTTTTGTTTTTTAATAAAAAAATGTTTTTTACAATTACTTTAAACTTTGGCAATATCCTTTAAATTTTACATTTTTTTACCCTCACCATCCGGACCTTTCAGTATGTTCAGCAAGAGAGAATTTTAGCTAGGAAAAGATAACAAAATTTAGCAATAACAAATGTGAAATAAATGAATAATTTTGGCGTTTTCTTTTATTATAGTTTGTGGCCAAAGAAGATATACTGTGTGTGTGTGTGTGTGTGTGTGTGTGTATATATATATATATATATATATATATATATATATATATACACACATATAATCACTTCAAGTGTGTGTGTATGTATATGTATGTGTATATATATATATATATATATATATATATATATATATTACACACACAATCGTCTCTCCAGGTTAAGCCACAATGGCTACATAATATCATGCAAAGCCATCTGAACACCGATGTTTGGAACTCCTCTTGTCAAACTGGTTGGACCAGTAAAATAAAGCAGCAGTGTTGGGTTACATTACTTAGAAGTTTCATTTTGTAGACAAAAGGGCACTCTAAATATGTCTGTATCTGCTTCAAGATAGATTAAAGCATGTGCTTTCTTGCAGGATAAACGGTTTAGAAATCCCATTCACCTTGATGTGTCCTTTTCTGTCTTATTCTTTTTTTTTTTTTTTCCCTCCTGCTTATGCACCCTCCTCCCGGTTTCCTGTTCTTTTTTTTTTTTGCCACTCATCCTTTGAAAATAGTTGAGAAAAGTTCAAAGCACTGAGGTTCTCCTTGCAAGCATGTGGACTGAATAAGAAATCATAACGGGAAGCTTCAATTACAGTAAAGGGGGGGGGGGGGGGGGATCCAAACTTCAGAAATGTAAAGCTTAGAAAATGTAAATTTCTTTTCTCGTTCTTTAAGGGACAAAAGGATTCAGAGACATTTGGCTTATACTGCAGCCTGCAGGAGGATTTGGACACTGGCAAACAAAAAACAGTGACCAAGCCTGGTATACCTCCTCAGTTTTGTAATACAGCAGAACAGGGCAAAGATCATAAACACAGAAGGGTTAGACCCGTGTCCCTCAACGCCAAGAAAAGGATTTTATGGTACATACAAAAATCTATTTTTTTGTTTTTGCGGGACAAAGGATTCAGGATATTAAACCTTTAGGATTTTCATACAAGACTGTTTTTTTTTCCTTTTTACTTCTACAGATGTTGACATGCAAACTTCAAAAATGTTCCATTGTAATTGTGGTTTGCGCAGTGAAATCATTTTTAGAAATATGGTTTTATGGTCCTTTTTTTCCTTTAACTTTCCTCCAACTAACCCTGAGCCATTGGCTTAATGTAAACCTGCTATAAAAAAAATACATCAGACTGCAATTGTCAAAAGGTGAAAGCCTGGAAGTTTAACTCCAAATTATTATATATTTTTTTTATTTCAATGCAGTATAAAAAATGAACAGCTGTTTCTGCAACACTCACCTTATGTTGCCTTTAGGCCCTGTTTACATCTCAAGATTTGGGATTGTGTGGCAATCGCAGCACAGTGTGTCACGCATGTTTGGGTGGCATTATCCTACAATGACACCCCAATTGCGATGCAACTCTGCCACGATTGTAGAGCGCTACAAGATCACACAGAAATTGTGGCAAATTGCACCTTCACAAATTGCGTGAAGCTTGTATGGGCTTGCATATGCTCTTTTTCGGGCTGCAAATGTGCATAGGGCAGCCCATTCAAGTAAACGGGCTGCCCTATGCAACATTGTGTGAAAATCGCGATTTCAAAGTCGCATAGTGCGAGCGATCGTTCCTGCTACGATGATGTGAACGGGACCTCAGACTTACCACTGATGTTTTTAGATTGTGTGCTATGAGACATAAACTTTTACTTTGTACTTTGCTTCTTGCCCTTTTCTTACTAAAGAAGTGCAACTACAGCAAAAAAAAAAAAAAAAAAAAAATGTGGTTAAAATAGGGAAGGTGCATCGCATCTGTTGGGATTTTATGGCCTTCTGTGTTCCTTTTTTAAGGGGGATTTCACCTCACTTCCTGTCCTAGTTACCGAACAGGAAATTGGATCATCTCTCCAACAGAGACAGAGGTAAAAACTTGGCAAAGACTTTCGCTCTCCCCTATTCTGCCGAGGAAAAATGTTTTGTTACTGTCTGTGCTCCCATTGGAGGGATTTTGCCCAATTCCTGAGTTGCCAATTGCCACAGAAATAATAATTAAAAACTGACCCAACCTTTCCCCATTCTGTCAAAACCAAAACATGAAAGTGGCTATACCCCCAAAGTACAGGCCTTTTGAGGTGCACGCAAATTACTTTGCTAACCCTTGTGGTGGTGGTGGTGTTTTTTTTTTTTTTTTTTTTTTTTGTGGAGAGCTTTTTAATGAGCATCAGCATTGCCTGTAGATATTCCGGACTTGCTATGCCTTTTCCTGCACTGTCTCTGTGCAGAGGTTCCCATCTTTTTAGAGGTGAAGCTTTGTATTATCATATTTATTGCCCTCTTATGACTGGCAGTGTAGTATTCAAGAAGCGGCAGAGGTGGAAGATCCATGGAATAAATTGCACATAAGCAGGGAGATGCTTGCACTGCCGATCCTCAGGTACATCTTTATCCCCTTAAGCAAGAACAACAGTGAGCAGCACCGTAGTCAAATCCAATACTTTAAGAATATTGTTAGTTGGAACACCCTTTTCACAGTTCACCTGTATAATTTAGCATATCTACTTAAAGAATATCATTTTTGCTGTAAAATGCATAGCAACATTGCTTGAATACGATACAATAATTCACATTCTTGTATTGGAAACCACAATATATTGATGATGCATCTATCAATTTAAATTATCCAAACCTTCCCCCTCACCAACCAACATAATCTCAAAATGGGTGAAATTATAATTCAAAAAGAGCTTTCCATACAGTATATTGACACGCTTTTTAGGGAGAATGAACAGAATCTAGAAAAGTGTCGTTAAAATACAGTTTTGGGTCAAAGGCGCATTTGGGGTGACTGAGGGGATGAGCGATGATAGGAAAATGTGAGTTCTCAGTTGGGGAAAAGAATCAAATAAAAAAAAGTAAGATGGACACATGCATGTCTGATAAACCCACTTCAGCATTCAAATATTTATATTTTATATCTCTAAAGTTGATTTAGTTCAGTACCTCTTCCCGTGTTGCCTCCGATCTATGTATTACTATTGATCTGGGGATGTAACCCTTTTTTTTTTTTTTTTAGCTTTTTGTCTTTGCTCTTAGACTAATTTGGTATTTTATAAGCAGGGTATCTTCCCTTTTCTACAGCCCTTTGAACCCACCTAATGGACACGGGACACCGTACTCAAAACTCATGAGGCTCAATTCACAGCTAAAACACTAGTATATGGATCCTTATTGTAAAAATTATTGTCAGTTAAGTTTGAGATTCAAAGTTACAGACACATAACCACAAATCAGGATCCTTCTTACTATTACAGGTACTTGTATAGCAGTGTAAAGTTATGCAGCTCTTTACACATACTGTATATTGTACATTCACTTCAGTCCCTGTCCTTAACCACTTCAATACAGGGCTTTTAAACACCCTTCCTTACCAGAGCACTTTTTGCGATTCGGCACTGCGTCGCTTTAACTAACAATTGCGCGGTCGTGCGACGTTACACCCAAACAAAATTGACGTCCTTTTTTTCCCACAAATAGAGCTTTCTTTTGGTGGTATTTGATCGCCCCTGCGGTTTTTATTTTTTGCGCTATAAACAAAAGAAGAGCGACAATTTTGAAAAAAAACACAATATTTTTTACTTTTTGCTATAATAAATATCCTATTTTTTTTTTAAAAAAAACAATTTTTTTCCTCAGTTTAGGCCGATACGTAGTCTTCTACATATTTTTGGTAAAAAAAATTGCAATAAGCGTATATTGATCGGTTTGCGCAAAAGTTATAGCGTCTACAAAATAGGGGATAGATTTATTGAATTTTTTTTTTTTTTTTCTTTACTAGTAATGGCGGCGATCTGCGATTTTTTTTTTCATGACTGCGACATTGCGGCGGACACTTCGGACACTTTTGACACATTTTTGGAACCATTCACATTTACACAGCGATCGTTGCTATAAAATTGCAATGATTACTGTGTAAATGTGACTGGCAGGGAAAGGGTTAACACTAGAGGGCGCTGGAGGGGTTAATGTGTGTCCCTATAGGAGTGATTCTAACTGTAGGGGGAGGGGACTGACAAGGGGAGGAGACCGATCATGTGTTCCTCCGTACTGGGATCACATGATCGGTCTCCTCCCCGCTGACAGGACATGGAGCTGTGTGTTTACACACACAGCTCCACGGTCCCGCCCGGTCCCGTTGTTTTAACGGGCAATCGCGGGTGCCCGGCGGACATCGCGGCCGCCGGGCACTCGCACCGGGTCCCGAGCGATGCCGCGGGCGCCCCCCAGGCGGCCGGGAATCCGAGGACGTCATATGACGCCCACCCAGGATGGTAGATCCACCTTGTGGGCGTCATATGACAATACGCGGGTATTGAAGTGGTTAAGGAGCTTACAATCTAACGTCCCAAACTCACTTTCATATATACACATAATGGGGCCAATTTAGACAAGAGTCAATTAACATATCAGCATGTCTTTGGAGTGTGGGAGGAAACCGAGGCGCACGTAGGCACAGGGAGAACATGGAAACTCTAGGTAGCTAGCGCCATGGTTGGTATTTGAACCTTAAAGCAGAGTTCCAAATGCAAAAGTTTTTTTTTTTTTTTTTTTTTTTAAAGTCAGCAGCTACAAGTACTGTAGCTGCTGAATTTTAATAAGGAAACTTACCTGTCCAGGAAGCCCGCAATATCGGCCCCCTGAGGCCAATTCGTTCACCAGCTCTGGTGCAGGTGCCGCCATTACAACTAAGGGAAACCGGCAGTGGAGCCTTCAGAGCCGGTTTCCTACGGCGCATGCGTGAGTTGCGCAGCGCTTTGTGAATGGCCACCTCGTCTTCTGGGACGCACAACCAGAAGCTAGCGGGGGAGAAGGAGGAGGGCTCGCCGCAGAAGAGGACATGATGTACTTCGTTTAGGCCGGGCTAGGACGGATGTACACTTTGTACTCCTAAAAAGATAGGAAAGGAAAAAAATATATATATATATCCAAAAAGGAGGGGTTGTCTTTAGTTTAAGACCACCTTGTAAAAGTGGGTGCAACTCCACTTTAATACTTTTAATCACTGACTTGGAATAAGCATGTAACTAGTGTAATTAGAATACCTGGTCTGCTTACTTGATACAGGTCAGTGATTTAGAATATAGAAGCCAGAGTGAATTGAGCCTAAAGACGCTGGTATTCCAACACCTTTGTATTTTGTTGTATTGTGTATATAAAAAAGTTGGTGTTGCATTTTGCTGCGTTTCATCCCCTTTTTTCTAGAGTTAATAGTACTATTGTATAATTTTCCATTACCTGCAGTAAGCAAAACTATTCCTATAATGCTTCAATCCTTCCTTTCCAACTAGAGTAACATATGCTATTTTCTCTTATTTGGCTCTACGTTTGCACAGAAATTTTAATTTACATTTCTTTCTGTCTAACTTCTAATCTCATTACTGCACTCTGCTCTCTCTAATCAGCTATGAAATTTTCAAAGTACACTGGCTCTGGTGGCTGTTTGGTTCTATATTATGAAATTTCTGACTTGATTGGTCCACATTTAGTCAATTTATTCAGTGCTCTAAAATCAGACTCTCATCTTTATCCCTGTTAATGATTGGCCTATGAAATGATGATGCTCTCCAAAGTACACCTTGGAAATGTTCAGAGACTCAAGCAATTTTGCAACTAAATATTGAAGTTAAAGCAACTATGTCGCTGAAAATAAAACCATATTATAAGGCTCTCTGCAAAGAAAAACGTTGGATATGTCTTCTGCTTGCCACAATGCCGATCTCAGCAGTAGTAAGCTAAGGAGGAGAAACCAACACTTTAGGGTTTATTTACTAAAGGCAAATACAGTTTGCACTGCAAGTGCATTCGCTGTAGATCTGAGGGGGACATGCAAGGAAAATAATTGTACATGATTGGATGATAGAATTGGCAGAGCTTCCCCTCATTTCAGATCTTCCCCTCAGATCTAAAGCGACTGCACTTCCAAGTGCACTTGTAGTGCAAAGTGGATTTGCCTTTTCGTAAATCAACCCCTTTGTGTCAGATTCCTTGTCCTCCACTTTGCTTTGTGGTTTGATCCACTGGCCCCTGCATCACTACGGTTTCCTGCAGTGACGTAGGAGTCAGCAGGAGGAACCACAGCAGGGGGCCAGGAAATCAACACTTTTTTTGTTTTGGGTATTGCCATCTCTCCTTCCTAAGGACAGCCATCCATGGAGGGAATTTTGTCCCTGCAAGCAGGAAAAAAGCTCCATTTTCCCATCAACACAAAGTGTTGATGCAGGAATCTCTCCTGCTGAGCAATTGTCTTCTTGCGGCGGGGGAAGCCGTCCCACTGGGAGAAGACGGGGATAGCTAGTGGCTATAGCAGCCGCTAGCGATAATCGCATGTAAAACCCAACAGGCTGTTGTTCCCAAGTTGATTGAGCGATCAATCAACTTGGAACATTCAGCTTTTGCCCATACACGGTTCGAATCTCGGCCGGTGAACCGGCTGAGATTCGGACCGTGTATGGCCTGCCTTTTGCAGAGATTGGTGGTGGAGTAACAGGAGAAGTAAGTTCTTCTCTGCAGGAAGCCTGGCATTTTAGTTTTGTTACTGATCTGGAGCAAGCATGTGGGTCAAAGGTTTAGACTTTTTAGGCTTTATAGGCTGCAGCACAATTCTAATCTATAATAAGAAAAATGTATAACATTTCCAACATTTCTTCCATTTTAATCCCGTTTCTTTTAACAAATGATGTTGTTCTGACTTAGTAAATGTAAATTCTCATTATTCTCATGTATAAAGTTTTAAATCTACAAATTATAAAATATTTACTTAAAGGAGAAGTGTGGGAATACAAAGAAAAACAATCTATACTTTCCTCCCTGCTGCAGCACTGGTCTGATGCTGCAGCCGCCCCCCACCGCTTCTAAGACCAAGAACTGAGTGATCAAAGACCTCTGATCGCTCAGCTCTCTGTCCTCAGCCTGCAGAGAGCTGGTTATATTCAATCACAGCTCTATTCTCTCCCCCTTCATTGGTCACTGGAGCACCAGGCTGTGGAAGGGAGGGAGCGGCTGGCTCCGGCTCTTAGCTTATGTTGAGAGGCTGAGCCAGCTACCGAGCAGGCATCTAGATGCATACTGACAATAATGTCAGGATCCTTTCAAAGCCTGGAATTGCTCTCCTGTGACACACACAAGAAGTATAACCAAAAAAACTCTGGTCATACTTCTCTTTTTAAAGTATGTATGTGAATATATATTATACAGTACAGTTACAAAGGGCCCTACTCTTTAGAGCTTACAATCAATTTTTGGTGATTGGTTTGAAACTGGGTCAGATAATATCTGTATCCTCCCTGGGGAAATTGACCCTTTCTATTTATCCTTTGGACCATTGGCATAGGAACTAGTAGGTGATAAAAAAATAAATAAAAAAAAAAAAGTTTTGCTTGCATATTTTTTTTTTAACAAAAACTCAAAAGTGGAACTTCCACTCATTTATCTCCATTCATCTCTAGGGCCACATTTGGCACCTTTTGGGGGGAAGGGGGGACAGGTATCCTGTTCCCACTTTCAGGAGCCATGGCCACGGCTATTGACATCACCACTCGGCTCCCTCCTCCTCCCTCTGTCCCCGGACCAGTAGGAGAGAGAAGCGGAGCCTCACGCATGTGCTGTAGGGTTCCCGGCGTTAAGTCGTAAGGCTACACTGCCGGGTTCCCTTACCCGCAGTGGCGGCGGCATGCACCCGACAGCTGATGGAAACATTAGCTGTGGTGCCGACATTGCTAGACTCCAGGACAGGTAAGTGTCTGATTATTAAAAGCCAACAGCTGCAGTATGTGTAGCTGCTGGCTTTTAATTTTTGCAGCAGTGGGCGGACCTCCACTGTAAGGTAGACATCTATAGACGTTAGATGACACGCGTGTCACAATCCTAAAACGGTCGGATCTAGTGACAATCTAATGTCTGGAAGATGCCTGTTGATTGTCTGGACAAATAGGTTAGACATAACATAACATATCTAATTATTGTTGTTTTTTCATTGGTGCTGGAGGTGGCTACAGAGCACACCCCCTGTTCAATAGAACAAAGACATGCAGTTGCATATTATGACTGACTGTTCCTGTTTATGAAGCCACGGGAATGTAAAGTCCGCTGGGGGGCAATTAGATCATGTCTGAACACCCACTCCATTGTCTATGGCCAGCCTGTTATAACTTCTTGGAAACCTTATCAAAATATAGTACAAAAATAGATTTTTTGGAAATTTTAGGCTCCATGCACACCGTGCTTAAAAAAACACTCGTCTTAAAAAAATGCTCATCTAGACCGTTTTTTGGGCACAGTTTAGGAGAATTTGGTGTTTTTTTCCACCAAAGAGCTTGAATCAGAAACGCAAACCAGAAGGATTTTTTTTTTTCTGCCTTTAGGCCTGGATCACACCTATGCATTTTATAGTGTGTTTCAGTTTTGCAGAAACACACTACAGTCCATTTAACATGGTTTCCTATGGATGTAGTTCACATCTATACATTTTATGGAAAGGGCCCGGGACTTTTTTCTGTTTTTATGGTTCCATAGACTTCAATGGATCAAAAATGTGCATTGAAAAATGCAAAATGCACCTGGAATATGCAAACTGCAACCTGCATAGGTGTGAACCAGGCCTTAAACGCTGAGCTCAAAATATGCCTCTAATCGTCCCACTGTGTATGGACACATAGGATAACATTGAGCTGCTTCCACAGGCAAAACACAAACCTCCTGTAGAAGCAGCAATTTTTAAGCCATTGTGCATGGAGCCTAAGGCCCCTTTCACACGAGGCGGGCTCCGCTTGCACGGAGCCCGCCTCTGTCCGCCGGCTCAGCGGGAGATCTCTCCGTTGATCTCTGCTGAACCGGCGGATGACAAGCCTCTCTCCGCTCACTGAGCGGGGAGGGGCTTGCGAGCGCCGCTGATCTCTATGGAGAGATCGGATGAAAACGGACAGTGTGTCCGTTTTCATCAGATCTCACCCGATCCGATCCGCCAGCGACGGATCTGGACGTATAGCCATACGTCTGCTTTTGGCGGATCGGACCGGGTCGGATGTCAGCGGAGATGTCTCCGCTGACATCCGACGCTCCATAGACTAACATGGAGCGCCCGTTCAGATCCGCCGTCAAAACTGACAGGCGGATCTGAATGGTCCGACCGTGTGAAAGGGGCCTTATGGTGTATCCTTATCAAGGTAATGTTAGATAGCAGGACATAATAAAGGGTTGACTCAAGACTCGCCCTGCATTTACTGACAAATCCATCCCAAATTTATAATGCATGTATTCTGTTGTATGAGAAATCATTCACCAAATCCAAGAAGATCCACTAAGGCCTGATTCACACCTATGCATTTTTTTTTGCATTTTTGCAGATTTGCACTACAGAACAACATGTTCCATAGGAAACCTTGTTAAATGGACTGTAGTGCATATCTGCAAAAAGCACTAAAAATGCATAGCTGTGAATGATGCCTAACATCTGATTTTTAAAATTCTGCTGCTAAATGATTCAAAATTGAATGTTTGCTTGCATAAATCCACATTTGCCATTTGATGCATATTCACCCACCTGACTCCTGGCATCCTCCCACTGCAACATTGTAAGTGCCCGGTGAATGTGCCTGGATTTATCTAACCTTAGGCCTTATGCCCACTGGGCATAAAAAATATATTATACAGGTTTTTGGTGTTTTTTTTTTCTTCCAGCCTGTATAAGCAACTATGTTAGCCTATTTGTCCATGAACATTTGGGCATTTACAGGCATATTTGTAGAGGAGCGTTTTCAGGCTGAAAAAAAAAACATCACAGGTGTGATTTTGAAAGGAGCTTTCGAGCAGAAAAAAGCACTTAAAGCATATAAACGCGCCTAAACGCGGATGTTTAGAAGTGCTCAGCGTTTTCAAGTGTACATTGATTACAGTGAAAAATTACTGAAGGGGAATGTTTGGGAGGGGGGGCGCTTATTAACCACTTGCCACCCGCCATATAGCAATATGATGTTGGCAAAATGGTTGCGATATCTTGACCGGACGTCACATGATGTCACCAGGATATCAAGCCCCTTCGCGCCCCCGGGGGCACGCATTGCGGCGATCGTTGCTGCGGTGTATCAGTCTGATACAACGCAACTCCAAACTAGGTAAAGAGTCTCTGACAGAGACTCTTTACCACGTGATCAGCCGTGTCCAATCACGGCTGATCACGATGTAAACAGGAAGAGCCTTTGATCGGCTTTTCTTCACTCACGTCTGACGGATGCGAGTAGAGGAGAGCCAATCGACTGCTCTCCTGACAGGGGGGGTCTGTGCTGATTATCAGTGCAGCCCCCCCTCGGATGCCCGTCCAGGACCACCAGGATGGCCACCACACAGGACCACCAGGTATGCCACCCTAGACCACCAGGGAAATGCCAATCAGTGCCCAGGCAGCTGTTAATCAGTGCCATTGAAAAATGCCTGCCAGTGATGCCTATCAGCAAAAGCCAGTGCCAGCCATGAGTGCCTCCTTTCAGTGCCCAGCAGTGCCGTCTATCAGTGCCACCCATAAGTGCAGCCTTTCAGTGCCGCCTATCAGTGCTGCCCATCAGTGCCATCTCATTGGTGCAACCTTATCAGTACCCATCAGTGCAGCTTATCAGTGAAGGAGAAAACGTATTTACAACATTTTATAACAAAAACAAAGAAACTTAAAAAAAAAAAAAAAATCTGTCTTTTTTTATTCGTATAGCAAAAAATAAAAACCACAGAGGTGATCAAATACCACCAAAAGAAAGCTCTGTTTGTGGAAACAAAATTATAAAAATGTAGTTTGGGTACAGTGTAGCATGACCGCGCAATTGTCATTTGACAGCGCTGAAAGCTGAAAATTGACCTGGGCAGGAAGGTGCGAAAGTGCCCAGTATTGAAGTGGTTAAAGCAAATGCCCAATAACTCTCCTAATCTCTTGTGCAATCTGAGCTACCTTAAGCGTTTTTTTTTTTCCTGCCAGTTTCTGGCATTTTTTCAGCCGCCTAGTGTGCATGGAGTCTATGCCTAAGCATATTGAATGCTGCTTAGATGTCATAGTTAAGAGAATATCAGTATGGATTTTCAGATGTAATTCAAGTAGAAAATTCTTTGTAATTCTAACAATATAAAGAATAAAGTACACATACCTGTATATGTATCTTGCAGGACATTCTACTATATTCTATATAGCACTAAGCATTAGTACTGTACTAGAAAGGAAGCACTTTTGAAAGCTTACTTGGTTTGTAAAGCTGCAATTTTTATTCTCTTGCTGCAGCTTCTGAATTGGCTGACTTTAAAGAAGTGTCTGAATATCTCATTGTGAAAGTACTTGAGAACTAATAGCAGCGTTTTAGTACAATAAAAAAATGAAACCGGGACCCAACCCCTTTTAGTTAAATAGCCGTTGCTGGCACAAAGAGACCACTTTTGAAACAGTATTTCAGAGGAAGCAGACTAAAAAGTGATACTTAAGGAATGGGGCTTTGCACCTCTGTTTAAATGATAGACAGCTGCAAGACGTGGTAATGATGTGTCTTCATGTTTGATGCCTTCTTTTATCAGTGGAAGGCTTTTTCACTGAGTCAGATCTATTGATTAGCGTTAGTCTACTTCCCAGGCAGCCTGCTTTGCATTGAAATGTCACAGGCTCGGGATCCTTAAATGCGTGCCAGGAAAGAGCATGAACTCTGACGAATGCTGCCTGCTAAATTATATGTTTTCCGAACATTTAGCTAGTGTAATGGCTTTGCATCCCCGAAAATGTTAAACGAGGTCATTTAGCACCTCCTTTTTAACAAATGCTGGGAAAAATTGGGTCAAATGGAAGACTTCCAACAAAAGGCTAGTTTTTGTTTAACATTAGTTATTAGAATCAAAGTTCTAAGCCTCAGCTGTACTGCAAATGACATCAAGGTATAAAGCCCAACAGTTTTTCAACCTATAGAAAAAAATGTGAGTACTAGGTGTGGATATTACTGTGGATGTAAATAGTGGAATAAAGCATACCCGTGTGTGTATGTATGTATGTATGTATGTATGTATGTGTGTGTGTGTATGTATGTATATATATATATATATATATATATATATATATATATATAATTTTGTGTGTATATGTATATATATATATATATATTATATATATATATATATATATATATATATATATATATATATATATATAGCCAAAAGTATTGAGACACCTGCCTTTACACGCACATGACCTTTTAATGGCATCCCAGTCTTAGTCTGTAGGGTTCAATATTGAGTTGGCCCACCCTTTGCAGCTATAATAGCTTCAACTCTTCTGAGAAGGCTGTCCACAAGGTTTAGGTTTAGGAGTGTGTCTATTGGAATGTTTGACCATTCTTCCAGTAGCACACATTTGAGGTCAGGCATTGTTGTTGGACGAGAAGGCCTGGCTCACAGTCTCTGCTCTAATTCATTCCAAAGGTGTTCTATCTGGTTAGGGACAGAACCAGTCACGTTCCTCCACCCCAAACTCACTCATACACACTATATTGCCAAAAGTATTGGGCCACCACTCTAAATCATTTGGTGGTGTGGGGTTGTTTTTCAAGGGTTGGGCTTGGCCCCTTTGTTCCAATGAAGGGAACTCTTAAGGCGCCAGCATACCAAGACATTTTGGACAATGTCATGCTCCCAACTTTGTGGGAATAGTTTGGGGATGGCCCCTTCCTGTTTCAACATAACTGCGCACCAGTGCACAACACAAGGTTCATAAAGACATGGATGAGCGAATTTGGGTTGGAGGAACTTGACTGGCCTGCACATAGTCCTGACCTCAAACAGATAGAACACCTTTGGGATGAATTAGAGTGAAGACTGCAAGCCTGATCTTCTCGTCCAACATCAGTGCCTGACCTCACAGATGCACTGCTGGAAGAATGGTCAAACATTTCCATAGACACACTCCTAAACCTTGTGTACAGCCTTCCCAGAAGAGTTGAAGTTGTTATAGCTGCAAAGGGTAGGTTAACTCAATATTGAACCCTACGGGCTAAGACTGGGGTGCCATAAAAGTTCACGTGCGTGTAAAGGCAGGTGTCACAATAATTTTGGCAATACAGTGTGTATGTATGTATGTATGTGTGTGTGTGTGTGTGTGTGTGTGTGTGTGTGTGTGTAATATATATATATATATATATATATATATATATCCCAGGTGCTAAGCTAAGTGAAAGTCAGGTTCACATATATCCATGTTCACATTTGTCTGTAGCTATTGTTTTTTACTTCTGTTGTAGCACATTTACATGCATTTTCATTATTCTGTTGGCCATCACAGCGCATAAATATACCCCAAAAAACAGACATGCCCCGTTTTTTAAACCACCTCATTTAATAACATTGCTTCTTATGACACATTAATTGCTTTGCTTTACAAAGCAGCAGTAGTTCCGATTTTTTTTTTTTTTTTTTTTAAAAGTATCTCTTATACACACCTTAATGTAACATTAAAGCCTTTTTTTATTAAATAACAAACATGTTATACTTGCCTGGTCTTTGCAATGGTTTTGCACAGAGCACCCCTCTTCTAGGATCCCCGCTGTTGCTCCTGGCTCCTCTTCGGTGAGTGCCCCCATAGAAAAACACTTTATATGGGGAGACTTGTGCAGGCTCGCTCTTGAGCAGCCCTGTCTGCGTCCATTGATACCATTACCTCGCCCCCCTGCTCTCGTCGCAGAATTTGATAGCTGCGGGGGCTTATGGTTATCAATCTGCCTAGTGAGGAGAGAGACCGCTATTTTTGTGCAGATCGCTGTATCAGAAACGGACTCAGGTAGTGGGGGGGGAACCCTGTGGTATTGGTGGTCAGGCTTTACTACTGCAGATTGCTGCCCATAATTCAGCCATATAAAACAGACCAGTATTAGGTGAAATTATGTGAATGTGATGGACAAGCATGTACCTAAAAATTCAGGCTAAAACGATGTAAACAGAGATACCATAGGATCAAACCAGTGAGGCTGGTTTACCAAAGGAGTTAAGGGTTTTCACACAATAAATTGAGTAAAGATTGACTTTGGTTATCCAGTCTTGTGAAAAGCAATTTCCTGTTATTAAATTTTCACATGTTTTGAATGTTCAGAACCACGGCTAACATTTACTGAGATAAGATGTTCTTTTCTCCATTAGTAAATCTGCCTGATGGTATAAATCCCCTTAATACTCATACAAATACATACATAACTATAATAACATGCAAACACAATGTAAATAATGTCTTACAAAATTTGGATGGATGGAACCGCATATAGTTAATACATGCTATGTAAATGCAAGTGTGTTCTTGTACAATAAAAATCAAAGGTAATACTAAAAAGTCTTCTAAATCTTATGTTTTTTTTATATAACTACACAACTGAATTAATTCCACAACTACAGAGGAGTACAGGTATACCTTACATGGGTGAATTGAGGGTTTTCACTGCGTCCTTGGGTCTAGGCATTTATATGTGTTTATTTGCATGTTGTATGAGAGCAGTGGCTGCATTTGTGTATCTTTTTTTATTTGTGTTTTTTTTTTTTTTTTTGGTTTTGTTTTTCCATTTATTTATTAATTTACTTCCTTGCGGACACAATGTATCAGCTCTTTGTGTGGTTTTCATGGATCCTTTAAGACAGCCTCATGGCCAAGGTAACCATTTAGTGATTAAATGATACTCTAACCACTTCCAAAAGGTTGATTGTTACCATGTACTTGTAAGCCACATGAGTCTCCCTCCACCCCCACACCAACAAAGCAGTCATGTGGAAATAAAATGAGACATCAAGGGTCTAAATAGAAGTCTGCAGTGTAGATGGAGACCGATGTCTTCATTTGCTGCCTTTGACGGTGGAAAATAATTCTACTAAGTTTTATGTACAGTTAGAATACATTTTAATGTATAAATAAAAGTGCAGCGCTTAAAAAAAATCTACTCGTGCACCAAGTAGAACTGAAAGATGTGATAAACGTAAGACTTGATTCATAAATAGAAAAAATATATAGTCTGTGCAAAAGAAAGTAGTGACTCCAGAATTTCAGAAAAATATCTGGTGCTTCTCCTTTAAATGACACCCAGATATCTCCAGTGTTCTCCAAAATTTCCGCACCCACCAGAATTTATATATTATATAATCGGTATTAGATCACTCAAAACAACAACCTCTTTCCATAAGGAGTGGTCCCTTTAATGGGATGTTTCTGATATTGGCATCGATTGGACTGTCACTTCCAAGAGACAACAGGTAAGTAGTGCAGCTGCATGGAACAAGTGCTCACAAACCAGAGCCAAATGGTTTACTATTTAGTAAATTAGTATTGTAAAAATCCAACAAAGAAGTATAGTAAAAAAAAAAAATCACCAGGACTTACAAATATGGTCACCTGCAGACCATGCGGCGTGACGTCAGCACTCTAAATCCGCCCAACGCATTTGACACTTTAGCGTATCATCAGGGGTCAAAGAGTGGCAATTACCATATGACCATATATATATATATATATATATATATATATATATATATATATATATATATACACAAATGCCCATAATCATTAATGGAGCTGTATTCAGCTGCCATCTTGCCTAAGTCTGACGTGGACCAAATGTACCCATATATGTAAAATCATTATGTTCAATGGGGCCTTCCACTTGCTGCCACAGCTACTCATCTAATACACAGCCATGTTATTGTAGTAAAGATTGCAATACGGACTAAAGTGGGCACATTTTTTGAAGTCAACATGACAAATGGAAATGAAACCGCTATAGACGTTGCCGACTGTAAAATACATTATACGCATGTTTTACATCCTCATTGAACGTGTTTTTTTACTGGATACTGCACCAAAGATGCCACGTGGGTTTTTATTTAAAGCTTCATATCAAATCTTACATCTTACATCAAATCTATGAACATTCCAGCAATCCTGGAAGTATGTCTGGGTTAACACATAAAGTGGCCCTTTCCCCTTGATAGGTGAGGGAGCCTCTCTTCATAAGGCATGTAGCAAATATAGGCTGCCATTGCTGACCCCTTTCTGAAGTTTCTAGTTGCCTGGCTTTGAAAAAGTATGCTTATCAGAAATTCAGAGAAAGTTCTGAACTCCTTAATTTATATATTTTTGTACTGGGTCATTGACTTAAAATATTGACGACTTAGCTTGACTTGATTTTCAGAACGAGAAGTAGGCAAGGGAAACCTTCATGTTTCTCTGATGCCATGTTTACTTTAAACCCTTTTGCCACAAAACATAAAGTAACCCTCCCTTTA
Source organism: Lithobates sylvaticus (assembly GCA_028564925.1). Lineage (NCBI taxonomy): Eukaryota > Metazoa > Chordata > Amphibia > Anura > Ranidae > Lithobates > Lithobates sylvaticus. The sequence goes on from CM053028.1 coordinate 130,993,084, forward strand.
AGGAAAATGTGTTATACATACCTTTCCAGCAAGGAGTGGGTGGAATCTTAATGATCTTGTAGGGCTCCAAGCCCTGCTGCTGTCCAACACTTCTGGATATGTCAGGTAGCATGTCTACCTGCCGGGGACTGTGGTTCCTCTGGCCAGCTGCTACATCACTATGGACCACAATAGAATAGTGACTGGAACACGTCAAGTTTATCCTTGTGGGTTTACTTGATTATGTATCCCAAAGATTTTGTTACTGCTAAACCTCAAATTTTTAGATGTTGCTCCAAATTTGTGATGGCCTGTAACACAAGCAGATTGTTTTATTACTCCCAACCCCTGTATGTCTTTCCTGGTTTCTAAGTAAGTGAATCCAAAATGTGAGGGTACTATAACTTTTTCAGAGCTGTTTGACATTATGTAATAAAATTAGAAGTCAATTGTAGAGCTTTGTGACTCCGTACTGCTTGATTTATGTTTGGATCTGTAATAGTTCATGGATAGTTTTGAAGGAGATGTCATAGCAAAAAGAAGCTGTTAGTATCTTGCAACTTCTTGATATATTTAGGACAAGAGGGGTAGGAAGGAAGTAGAGGCAAATATTTTGCATAGCACAAAGTGACAGGCAGCAAAATAATGGTTTAAAAGCCATTAAGCTCTCAAGAAATCGCACTCTTTTCAACAGTAATGAAATACTTAGGGATGAAAAGCATTTCTGACTAACCTTCTGCTGACAATGTCTACCTCAGGGAATGCAACATAAAAACTTCCCTTTTCATGTGCAATACTTAACATGTCTCAAAACACTTTACAGTATTAATTCTGTTTTAGTATTTTAGCTACAACAGCAAAAGAATCTTCAGCATCCAGCAGACTTCCGAGTGTAGCTTATGCCTGGTCTTCTACTACACAATGTAGTTTTACCTGCAGGCTGCTATGTCACTACAATGTCCTAGTTACTAATCTTCATTTTCTTTACGTTTTTTTTTTTTTTCTTAACCTAAGATATAATAAAGTTACAATAGTGAGGCCTTACTCCTCGGGGATAGCTCTGTGTGCTGGTTTTTAGTTATATTTTTTCCTTGTCACAACAAAAGCATCAAGTCAGTGGCAGGCTATATGGCCTCTAAGGAGGCTGTCTAAGCTAAGCTCATGTCTGATAATTAACACATTTTATAGACTTCTGGAGGGAGGTAAGACTGTCAATGAATAAAGCCTTTAGTTTTCTTTCAGGTACTTTTTTCAGGACAATTTCTGAGTTAACAGCATTTCACTCAGGCAGGAAAAAGGATGACCTTCTACTCTGCCTGACATTTATTACTTACGTTTCTGCTTTCACAAGAAGAAACTACAAGAAAATAAAAAAAACATTAAGTCCTGTGATGCAAGTCTACCCTTTTTTTTTTTTTCCTAACCATGCAAGAGCATAAACTTATTAGAAATGCCCTTTGGAGACTGGTTCTCTTTAATGTTTTTTAAATGACTAATGGACTGAGGTTACAAACATTTGTTACTTTTTTTTCTTGTTCCTTTTTTATGTGCAACCCTGCTAGCATGATTTGCATCTAAACTGACCACATAATATACAGCATATGCATAATTGCAAAGAAAACATGTTTTTCTGAAACAAAATAGTTGCTAAAGAATCAGATGTGTATAAGAGGGACACTGCTAAGTAAGCTGCTGAGAAGCTAAAAAGAAGTGAAGTGATTAGTAAAAGTGGTGATTGCCTACATTTAGGCCCCTTTCACACAGGCTGGATCTAGTTTTTCTCAGCAGGGGGTCCGTCTGTTAATCCCCTGCTGAGCTGTCAGATGACGGGTCCATCCAGAGCGGACATGGACACAGCCCGCTCTGCTCTACGGGCAGTCAGATGTAAACAGACTGGCGGTCTGTTTATACCCCACTGCCCTCTGATCCAATCTGGCCAGACAGAGGGAAATGGACTCCCTTCTGTTTGTTTTGATTGGAACAGAGGTAGCCAGGTGTAAAGGGACACAACTTCGTTTACATCCAACTGCCCATAGAGAAGAATTAAGGGTCCAATCGTGTCCGCCTGGAAAACAGCCAACCGGTCTGTTGGTCCGGATGGCCTGTGTGACGTTGGCCTTATTGGTACAACAGTTTGCTCTTTTTAAACCAAATTCTTTAGAATGGGGTTTTGGCTCACAGAACCACTTTTTTCAATATTTAGGAGGGGTAAAGCTTGAATGCAAAATTTATTTTAGGGATGCAAGGATCAATCCACAAACTATCACAGATACTTGCCAACAGTACAATATGAATGCACTTCATCTTTTTTGTTTTCTTAAAACTGTTTTAGTGTGCAGCAGGTTAATCTTATTGTAATATAATTAACTCTTTATACCCTGACCTAAACTAACATGACATCTGTGTCTCAAGGTTGAAGGCAAAGGGAGATGACCCTTTAGAAGCCTATGTGGCGAAAATACTTAGGCGTTACAAAAAAGCTGTGTTCATTTCAATCATCCAATTGTGTATGGAAGCAAGTCCTATATAAAAAAAAAGTTTGCTACCAATGGTTTGGTATTGAAAGTGAAAACAACTTCACGTGGCTAAGTGCAAAATTAACTGTTTTAATAAATATTCACCGCCATTCTCTTTAAAAGTAAACAAAATTACTTCTTCACTGACACAATTAGTTTTTCTAATACTAGCATTGTTAAAATATTTTTTTAGCTGAAACGACAGATTTAATTATCTCCTGCAAATTTCTCTGCTTGAGTTACACTTTTTTTTTTTTCTTTAATAAAAAAAAAAAATCCTTGTATGCATTAGTTGAAAAAATGGGCTGAAATGGCAAAGACTGCCTCCCAGTCGTGACCCACTTAAAGTTTTACAAAGTGTATTGAGTTTTGGTGTTGCTGTGTGGAATAGCAAAAAAATACTCTTCATGTAATCACATCTTATAATAATTATCACACTACATCAATATAACTGTATGTCTACATAGATGGGTTATCTAGTTCTATCCCTTGTTAAGGAATTTCAATGTTGTAATAAATTTGCGATAAATATACTTGTTAGATCAATTTTAAGAGCACTTGACCTGGCATGTCATTTGTTTAATCGGTGTACATTTGTCAACACTGGAATATTATAAAACAATATATACTGTGTGTGTGTGTGTGTGTGTGTGTGTGTGTATGTATATGTATATGTGTGTATATATGTGTGTGTGTGTGTGTGTATATATATATATATATATATATATATATATATATATATATATATATATATATATATATATATACGACACCAGCCTCCAATCTGTGTTAATACCATCTTTTCTTTGTACACCAGCACTCAGGGCTCTTCTGCCTCACTCAAATTTGTCAGTCTAATACTAAACATGCTTACAGGAGGGAAGAGCACAGGGATGACCTCATCACTGAGCTGCTGCTTCTTTATTGCCCAGTCAGTCAGCTGGGTTAACGAAGGGACATAATTGTGTTACTTGGCTGCATTCGAGAAAATTAGGTCACTGTCTTTCTAATGCAGGATATTAAGGATATGTGAATCACAAATATTTTGGCAGTTTGAATAGTTCAAATTTATATTTCAACTGTGTGATTATGTAGTCTAGCCCTAGTTCAGCTGTAATCACCCAGAAGCATTAAAATGTATAAGAGGGCAAAAAACAAAATGCAGTATCTGACGAAACTTGCAGGAGTGTGGCCTTTGTCATCATGTACGGCGGAGTTACCGATACATGATGGATACCAGCAGGGACGATTCTAAATGTGCTGTATATCTTTTAACATGTGACTGAACTGAGATTTGAAATAAACATGGTAAACTTCCTGGTTTGGTAGTCATGTCGGCAATCTTCCTGGGCTGCCATTAGACTTCTGTGTATCTGGGGGGCTTTGAAACTTCAGGGAGGACAAGATTAAAAAGCAGGCCCCTCAACCCCTCTGTGGAAATATAGGAAGAGAAACATACGTAGGTAGGCTGCCATTGCTGGCCTCCTCCTGCTAGCTTTGATCCTTCTTTAATCATTGATCTGAAACAAGCATGAAGCCAGACAGACTTCTGCTCTTCGTACTTGTTCTAGATCAGTAACTCAATGTGGGAAGCCTTTGAGCGTGCCAGGCAACTAGCATTTTCAAGAGGACATGTCAACAATGGCATAGTTACATTTTGGTAAGGTTAACTAAAGACACCAGGCCATCCAGTTCAACCTGTGTGTGTTTGTCCCTACCATTTCCTATATCCCTGCATATTGCATTTGCTAGGATGCCCATCAAAAAGTATTTTGAAATTGACACTCTGCTGACACTACCAACTATGAAAGGGAGTTCCACACCCCTACCACTCTAACAGTAAAGAACCCTTTATGCAGTTTAAGATTAAACCGCTCCTCGTCCAACAACATTAGGTGGAGGCATGTTTTCTTAGGAGACCTGAGACTGAATAGCTTTCTCCCTGTGCTATGGCAGTTCTTAGGGGAGTGATGGTGAAAAAGAGAAGTTCAGAGCTCACAGAGGATTTTACAAGGAGACAGAACAACACAATGGTGGAGATTTACTAAAATTGGTCACACAGAATCTGGTGCAGTTGTGCATAGTAACTTCAGCTTGTTCAATTAAAAGAGAAGTGTGGGTCTCCAAAAAATTAATTTTACGCACCTAGGTGGATGTTGCATCTGTCCCCAGCCAGCCTCAGACCGAAAACTGAGTGATCAAACTTAGCTGATCGCTCAGTTTTCGACTGTAAAGTTGGGATCAGTCCAGCGCCTGGACCAGCTGAGTGACGCCAACTGACAACGGGCTTTAGCCCATGATCCATAGGAAAAGTAGGGCCAAGAAAGCCTTGGCCCTACTTCTCCTTTAAGCCTTGACAATAAAACATAGAAGCTGATTGATTGCTTTGCAGAGCTGCACAAGTTTTAGTAAATCTCGCACTTTGCGTTTACACCATCCATTGCCTTTGCAGCTTAAGGGAGAGCGGTTTGGCAGTGGTAAAAATGCTTCCCAATTGCGTGTTTTTACCGCCCTCTCAATCACAACTGTAAATGAGCCCTTAGAAGAGAATCACCTTCATTATATAGGCAGTGAGATGGAATTATGTGGAAAAAAAAAGAAAAGGCCTGAATAACCGCCATATAAATGAAGATCCCTAAGGGCCAAGGTCGCTCTTCTGCTCTCTGATTTAGCGCACTTTTTCTTCTTGTGTTGAAAAGCATTACGTTTCAGCAGCCCATAAGGCTCATAACAATGCAATCCAGTGTCCGTGCATCTAAATGTACCTGTCCAGCTGTGTTGGTGGATACTAAGGATCTGTGCTGGAGTGCCAATCAGAATTATTGACAACAGCGAGTTTTATCGTGTGCGTCCCTGAGCACGGAGATAGGTGAATCCTGACTAAAAGGACCCCATCTCTCTTCCCTCGAGCCTGCCAAAATAGTGCAAAAATATATTTTTTCTTTTATAAGTAATCTCTAACTTTCCATCAAACGTTTGCCCTTTTTGTCTTTTATTTAAATTTTTGTTCCCTGCGTATCCACTTTATTTTTATATATTTTCCATTTTATTTTCTTCCCTCCCCCGCAAATTGTCTCTCAGGGGAACAAAAAATCCTCCCAGCCTTACTGGGAGTTGGGGGTGGATGAAAAAAAATAAAAAATCCGGCTCGTTTCCTCAGAAACCGCAGCTGCTGCAAGAGCAGAAAACACGTCAAGCCGGCCCTCCAACACGCACAGATGTGCCTTTGTAACATCCATATAAATTCTAAGAAGGACCCAGTGCTGAGGGCAAATGCCCTCCCTTTAAAGGAAAGGGGCCGATGTAAATGGCTGCCTGGAGACCTGCTTTTCACCAGCCAGTCACCCCCTTCCCATCTCCTTCTCTCTCTCTCTCTCTCTCTCTCTCTCTCTCGCCTTTTCTCCTTGTGCAGAATATTAGGAAACATTGACAGCAATCTGACAAAACTCCAGAATTGAATTACTTCCTGAATGTATGTTTTTCTTCAATTAGGACTAGAAACGCTTGGCATTGTCTGTGCATACGTCACTGGGTTACTTTAAAAGCAAAAATCCAATATATATGTATACATAATATGTATGTGTGTGTGTATATATGTATATGTGTGTGTGTGTGTATATATATATATATATATATATATATATATATATATATATATATATATATATATATATATATATGTGTGTGTGTGTGTATGATATATATATATATATAATATAATTTTATAAAAATTTTTTGTAAATATGTATGTTAGTTTAGTCAGTGTTATGTCTGTACAGATACTTAAAAGAAAATCAAATTTGTGTGTAGGGTTTTGTGTGTGTGTGTGTGTGTGTGTGTGTTTATATATATATATATATATATATATATATATATATATATATATATATATATATATATATATATATATTATACATTTCTTTATATATACCTTTATGACCACTGAAGAACTCTGAAGATATGCTGTGGTATCTGGCACCAAGCTGCCAATAGCAGACCCGACGTCCTGATATATGTGTATATATATATATATATGTATATATACATTTACGTATAAATAGTATGTATGTATCTCGGTGGGAAAGGGCTTTTCATTTTTTTTTTTTTTTTTTTTTTCGTTCACCCAGCGTCACAGTTGTTGTGTTTTTCCTCTGACAAAACTGGATGAGTCTCGGCTCGTTCTGTGTAATTAAAATGAGGAGATGAGAGTTGAAAGGGGATGGAAAATATAAAAGGGGATGAGAGAGAAGTGGGGAGGGGGGGGGACATGCTGTTAAAGGGGTGGAGCGGGGACCGAGAAGACTGAGGAGAGGGCAGGAACGTGTACTGCTGAAGCAGACAAAACTAGGCCTGGCAGCTCTGTCTCTATGGGGGATGGTGGGAACTCTGGCGCCTGTTATTGGCTGGTTTCTAGGCTCCAGAGCAGCTGTGGGAGCCGAGACCAGGATGGCAGTTACAGCTCAGACGCTGTGCTCCCATTTATTTCATAGCTGCATCGAGCCGGAGCCAAACGCAGGGCTCATCCACCTCCGCTAGTGGGGAAATGCAGGGATGTGGGCTGTGTATCTCCACGTCTGTGCGTGTGACAAAACAACATGCTCAGTTTTAGCAATGTACAGATCCAGTGTCACCTATACTCTTCATTCTCTTCATGTGTACACCTCCAGCACAATATTGTCTGCCATCATTAAAGCAGCTGGGTGGCAGCCTTGCAGTAGCATGTATCATTGTACAGATGGGGTTAGGGATAAATATATTTAATACAGAAAATAAATGGTGGCTGTTAATGTAACAAGTGGTATTGCTGTGAATGAGCTGCTGAGCTTTTCACATTAAAGTGACTCTTAGCCCGGGTTCAGACTTGTGCGATGTCAGACATCGCATGTGATTCACACCCGCACTGCGGTGCCGATCACATGCGATGTCTGTGCAGTGCGAGTTCAGCCAATGAACTCGCGATGGATATGCATAAAAAAAGTCGCAGGGACTTTTTTTTTTTTTTTTTCCCTCGCTCTGGAATCTGATCTGATCCCTGTCCAAATCCATAGTACGCACTGCGATCTGTGAATCTGAGGGTGTGATTAACGTTAACATGCCCTCTGCGACACCCGCAGCGGTTCCCAGTGTCAACTGCCTGCGGGAGAGATGCGATGCGGGAACCGGTGCTGGCTAAAGCCTCGTACGCGCTACTAGTTTTTTTTTTTTTTTTTTACGTTCAACCCAGCAGGTTGAACGTAAAAAAACTGACAGATCCGGTCTAAGCTGCTGTACTAACAATCTGATGTTAGGGCAGCTTTCTCCCCTGCTGTTCTATTGTGTTCTGACAGACGGATGCACCCCCCCCCTGCCAGAACACTCCGGTCAGCGCTCTCAGCTATTGGATGAAAGTGCTGGCCGGGAGCCGCTCAACATTTTTCGGTCAGGACCCTTCGATAGAATCCAGCCGGACTGCCTACACATGGGCCAAATGTTGTCCGGTTTATATTGGGCCAATACTGCCTGACATTCGGCCCATGTGGACTAGGCTTAAACAATATCCTTATTCTTCATAAATAATCCATACACATCCACTGCTTAAAGTGGAACTAAACCCTCCCTTCCTTTAGAACCAAGAAAGTCGCCATCTTAGCCTCTGTTTGATGTACACTTGCCTTGGTGCTGCTCATGTGATCAGCTACCAGCTGTTTGATGGCGTGACAATCTGCTTTAGAACACAAGCAACTGTGACGGTTATCATTTGATGCATTCCTTGAATGTAACTGTTTTGGAAGACAGTGAAATCAGTGAGTTTTGTTTTAATGCCATACATTATACAAAAAATCGTTCAAACCTATTTTCAAAAAACGAACATTCAGCCGTGAGAGAAAACAATAGTGCCATCATGTAATGACCGATAAATCGTTCTGTGGACATAAATACATTTTTTGTTTGTTTTTTCACACAAACCTAGTGCAAACAGTTTAGACGGGAAACATATTAACCTTTCAATTTATCGTTCGTTCGGCAGAAAATTTCCAAACTTGCTTTTCATTTTTTTGGGCTCAAAAACTTCCCAATCGATTACGGATTTGTGCTCATTAACTGGCTGAAAAACGAGCGAACTGTCTAATTGACCGAATTTCGGCCATTTTTTGTATAGTGTATGGCCAGCATAAGCACTCAAAATGTCATACGCAACCCTTTGCACTTGGTCTGTTTGTGTTGCTATTTCTGAATCTTCTTGTGGTTTTGACTTTAAAAATGAAAAGTAATGTTTTTGGATTACAGTAGTTCGTTTTGACAATACACCCCCTCACTGTAGAAAGAACTGCATTCTCCTTAAGGAATATAGCAAGCAAACTGGATGCCTCCTCTTGGCTTCCTGTCTTTGGTTTATACTGGAGTGGGTTTTTAAGCCACGAGGAAAATTAGATTTTGTATCCTGTGTGTGCTCAGTTTTCTCCTTTTCTATATCTGTTTTCTTGTTATTTTCTTGTATTTAACACGCTAAAGTGAAACATCTCAGGTTAATGTTAGAGGAAGCAGCTGACACCAAAAGACTCACAATACTAAACCCATAAACAATATGTGCCAAAATGTGCAGCACTAAAAGCAGAAATAATACAGCAATGCCATAAAATAATTAAAAAATATGTGATAAAGAAGGTAATCCTAATTTAGAATGATAAAGTATCCATTTGTGTACAAAATAAGGAAGAAGAAATGATCCCAATGAAAACTGAACTATAAATGTCATCTAATTATAAAAAAGTAAGGTCCATGGATGGTGAACAAAGTTCTTCCAGTAAATCATAAAAAGTCCAATAAGGTCCATGGATGGTAAAGAATGGTGAACAAAGTTTTTCCAATAAATTTAAAGCAAAGCACCCAAGTGTTCAGAACTTATCCATGCTTCCAAAACCAAATGAGACACACATCAGCTGCATAGCAGACCCTTATGACCATTACATGCAGTAAAATGGTCATATAGCACTTGAGGGGTTAAGCCTCCAACTGGCGTTCAGATCTTCTCCACAAACTGTGTGGGACAGGAAGGAACAACATCACTCAAAAGCAAAGGATAAAAACCAATTCCATAGTGTAAAATGGCATGGATTTATTTATAAAAGGTAAAGTGTATTCTCACAGCATAAAAAAGCCTACAGGCATCAGAGGATGTATTATAGTTTGGCATTCCTATGGGCTAACAGCATCTGATCCAGCCGTCAATCAGTCCTGCGTATGTGATGACTCCCATAGGCCCCACCCAATGCGTTTTGTCACAGGCTACGTAGCCTGTCCCCCTGACGTCTGAGCTGCACATAGGGCATACAGGCATGTAATGGAATTTTAACGCAGGGGAGATATAGGGGTTGATTTACTAACATTGGAGAGTGCAAAATCTGGTGCAGCTCTGCATAGAAGCCAATCAGCTTCTATGATTCTTTGTCAAAGCTTAATTGAACAAGCTGAAGTTAGAAGCTGATTGGCTACTATGCACAGCTGCACCAGATTTTGCATTCTCCAGTTTTAGTAAATTATCCCCTAGTATGTCTATTCTGTATAAAATCCTGCCAATTTTTTTTCCTCCATAATTTTCCACTTTAAATGCAAAGTCATATGCTAGCAAAAAAGCCTAATTGTTTATTTTGTTTTTTTATTATTGTAATTTACCTCACTCATTTGGGCATTCCGTGTAATGATGGTTCAACTTAAGCCAGCCATACATGTTGTTTTTTTTTTTTTTTGCACAGCACGCAGGCTGAATGAGAGAAGCCAATTTACTCCCCCCCCCCCCCCCCCCATTTACCCTAAACAGCATGGGAGGAAGAATCTCCCCCTGCTGGCTATTGTATCCTGGCAGCTGTGACTCCTGTGGCTGTCTGAATAGTCAACGCATCTTATTTCTAGCAGTCACTGTTCAGCTGATGATTTTCCACCCAAATTGAGAAAAAATTATTTATTAATTGCAGGAGCCAGGTGGGAAATTGTCAGCTGGACAGTCACTGCTTCCAAGCAGGCGCAGTCACTTTTCGGGTATTCATGCATCCGCGAGTGCCATGGCTGTCTGAATACAATAGCCATCAATAGAAGATTCCTCCATCCATGCAATGCCAAGCGTGTATAGCTAACTATTATAAAAAGCTGAACCAGTCATTACAATGAATGCCAACAGGGCTACCCACAGCTTGAATTTCTGCAGTTAAAGCAAGTAAATTTGAGCCATGTATGGCCAGCTTAAAGGGGTTGTAAAGGTTTGTGTTTTTTCACCTAATGCATCCTATTGAGGTGAAAAAACACCTGTCAGTGATTGCCCCCCCCCCCCCTCCGTGTTTTACTTACCTGAACCCTCGAACTTGTCCCACGGGGACGTGCTGTCTTTCTGTTTGGGGTTCTCGGCTGTTGATTGGATAGATTGATAGCAGCGCAGCCATTGGCTCCCGCTGCTGTCAATCAAATCCAATGACGCAAGCACCAGGGGGCAGGGACGAGTCCTGGATTTGGTGTCTATGGCGCCTTCTCCCAGGGGGTTATCTGATGTGGGGAGGAGCCGAGAGAGCCACCAAGGGACCCCAGAAAAGCTGGTTCAGGGCCGCTCTGTGCAATACGAGCTGCACAATGGAGGTAAGTATGATATGTTTGTTTTTGTTTTTTTAAACCCCAAACTTTAAAACTTTAAAGAGAAAAGTCCCGTAGCTGTTAAAAGGACACTTGCCTGTCAAAGGATCCAGGGCCGTCCTCACTCAGGCCAGTTCTTTGGTCTTTGGGTCCTCAGTGCCAGCATGTTTACCAAGGGAAGCCAGCCATGACTCCTTGTGGCTTCACCCTGCTCATGTGCATTTTGTAATTGGTCCTGCAGCCTTCTAGGACCTGTGACCTGTACCAGAAGGCTGCAGGAAAAGAGGGGGACGAATTCCCATTTGGAACACCTAGACAATCTAGGCGGAAGTAGGAGAGGATACCTGTTGAAGCTAGGTGCCTGCCCCCCAAAAAAATAAGTGTCCAAAATTTGTAAAGAAAGGAGGTGGAAAAGGAGAACTTCCCCTTTTGGATGAAGTTCCGCTTTAACGTTTCCTTTGCAATGTGCGCATTGCTGGATGAAAAGCCTCTTCTATTTTAGCAAACCAACCTCTGTGTGCAGGGCCGGGAAAAGGAGTGGGCAGGAGGGCAAACTGCCCTGGGCACAGTGAAGAAAGGGGGTCAAAGAATAGTTGCAGGGTGGCACACCCATTCTACAGTGTGTATTATCAGCAGGGGAGTAGGGGCACAGTTCTGGATCCTTGCCCTGGAAGCTGGAGAACCCTGTCCCGGTACTGCCTGTGTGTGTTGATTTAAGCCAGGGATCCTCAAACTATGGCCCTCCAGCTGTTGCAGAACTACACATCCCATGAGGCATTCACAGACATGACTAGGCATGATGGGAATTGTAGTTCCTGAACAACTGGAGGGCCGTAGTTTGAAGACCCCTGATTTAAGCTGACTATAAAAATACTGGACCCCTGAACGTGAACTCTCGAGCCATAAAAAGGCTTGCGATGTGGGGGGGGGGGGGGGAATAAACCATAAAAAAAAGGATAGTAAACATGAATGCCCGGTAAACTTGAGCTCTCTACAGCTACCAGTTAGATTCCAGCGTTCTCACAGTTGGCGTTCTTGTTTAGCACACAATAAAAAAAAAATGAAGCTGAGTTGTGACATTGTAAAAACTATTTCAGCCCGACAGTTAAAGAAAGCTGACTAAAATTGTTTTCACGTGGAAATATATATATATATTTTTTCCACCCCTCTAAATGTTATATTTTGAGTTTCTGCGCGCAGACCCGCTCAGCTGCTTTTGACAGATGTACATTGTTATGTCTCATGAATGACACGGAGGCTGTGAGTACACATGCTATTTGCACTTTCGTCTAGACGGAGGGGAGAAGACGGTCTTCCATCTATCATTTTATGAATGGGAACGCTCACACATTTCCCAGTATAATGGAGATCTCTCCTCTTTGCCCCCACCTCTCTCGATGAAAGCTTTTGTATTCCTGAATATGTTTATTTGTACGCTATTGTTATTTATCAACCTGTACATGGCGAAAGATTTAAAAAAAAAAAAAAAAAAACCTGCTTCTACTTTTTAGTTTTGTTGTCTAATTCATGTTAAGCTGCCCATGTTTTTTTTTTTTTAACCTGTTCAGCTCCAGAGCCATTTTTTTTTTTTCGCATTAAAATTACTTAAACCCCTAGAACATTATATATTTTCTGAAAGCAGAGGCCCTGTAGAATAAAAAGGTGACAGTTGCAAGTTTGTATGTCACATGATATTTAAGCAACTGTTTGTTAAATTGAGTAAATAGATACCAAACATTCCATGTGTTAAAATTGCGTGCGCCCATGATATTGCCAAAAATGACAGTCCGCGAATATCACCATCGCCTTTACAGCTCATCAATTTAGAGTTAACTAGGAGCTCTTGTGCTAGAATTATTGTTCTCACTCTGACATTTGCAGTGATATGTCACGTGTGGCGCGACTGCGGTTTACATACACAAGCGCACTCTGGCCTTGTGTTTGCACAGGTGTGTGGGGCAACGGGGGTTAGGGCATTTTTTTTTTTTTTTTTTTTTTTACATTTTAATAGATTTTATTTATTTTTTTTAACTTTTTTTTTTTTTTTTTTACCTGGATAACGAAAAGTGCAGTGCTTGTATCATAAACATGTATCAATAATGTGAATCTTATAAAGTGCAAATGTTCAAAAAAAAACTACATAAAATTAAATATGCATGTATCAATTAAGTGACTGGGGTGATGGTTCTCACGAGGTCAAGCATTTGCACCAAGTCACTTTATGTCCATAATGATTATTAGTCACTTATATGGACTTTCTAGCACATTTGTCACTTTTTATTATTGCACATTATTGCTGCATCTTATTATATGGCACATCGTTTGGTTTCACATTAATTGATACATGCATATTTAATTTTATGTAGTTGTATTTGTTTGCACTTTATAAGATACAGGTTATTGATACATGTTTATGATACAAGCGCTGCACTTTTCTTTATCCATTTGACTTTGTGCCTAGTATTTAGGTTATAGTGTTCAGCTGCTGTTTAAAATATATCAAACTGAGCGCGGATATATTACTGGTTTACATGTCTTTTTACCTGATTGCTATCCCCTATGTGATAGCATTGGGCAGGTAAAAGGTACTCTTTATGGAAACATTAGGGGTCTAATAGACCCCGATGTCTCCCCTGCCCTTCACACCATCTAAACCAGCACAGATCAGATGTTAGATTTGTCCTCTGGCTGTACTGGCCAGGAAATAGTGCATCTTAATTAATTGTTTGCAGGTACAGACACTGCATGTAATTCACACAGGAATCACAGCACATTCCTGTGCGAATTACATGTGGTTTCTCTAGGGTGCGATTTGAGCCATGGATTTGTATGGCTCAAATCGCACCGCATTCGCACAAAAACTGGTACAGGACCCTTTTTTTTGTCCACACCAGAATCGGAATGCATGGGTGTTCATACTCATGTGATCAGAGTCTGCAAAGCACGCTGCATTTTGCAAACCGATTGTGGGGTGTCGTTAACTTAACATACACTCTGCAATCAAAGCCAGCTTGCGATTTGGATGCGGTGCCAAATTTGCTGTGAATTCGCACCGCATCTAGTGAGAACCTAGGCTAAAGGTTCAGTCTTTGGACTTACTTAGTATGCCCAAAGAGATAAATTGGTTAAGAACATTTGTTTGACTTTCTAATCATTAGTGGGGTCAAATGAGTGTTCGACCTCACTGAAGAGAAAATTCTGGAATAAACATGTGGTTTTTGTTTGGGAAATTATATTGGTTGTAAATTGTAATGGTAAAATAGAACTTTGACGTACTTTCGAACGACACTGTATATGTTGGTGGCTAATAAATAATACAAGATAAAATTAATTATTACTGTTTAACCCCAGAATTCCAGCACTTCTACTTTTTGGCTTGGGACTGTTACATTTGGGTGCCAATACAGTTAACATCAATTTTTCAGGCCAACAATTAAATACATTTAAATCCCTTCTACATGGGGCGGCTCTATTGGAGTCCATCTGCTCAGCGGGGGAATCTCCACTGAGCTAGTGGATGGCTAGTCCGTGTCCACTCAAACACAGATGCAGCCCGCTCTTCTCTATGGGCAGTCGTACGTAAACAGACCACCTGTCCATTCACACCCAACTGCCTTCTGATCTGATCCACCAGATGGATGAGGAATGGATCCAAATCTCCCTGTTTTTAGCGCATAGGACTGGATGCCGGCAACTGTAAATAGACACATGCCTGTTTCATAAAGGAGACTGGAGGATCCAATCGGGTCCGTCTAAAAAACTGACAGGTAGACACGATCTGTCCGCTAGTATGAAAGGGGCCTTATGAAGTTAAAGTGGATGTAAACCTGATTCATGAAATTTGACCTGCGCACATCTATCTCTAGTGTTTTCTTATCTCTCTCCAAAGCCATGAGTCCCGTGTGTTTCTGCTGTTTCGTTGCCCTGTTAACTTCTGACAAGTTCTCCGTCAACTGAGATAAAACCAGCCTGAAATTTGCTATAAATTAGAAGAGAGCTTGACTTGTCACAGCACAGCTCTGCAAGTCTCTGCCTATGTGGAGGGGGGGGGGGGTGCCATTCCTCCAATCAGCTGTCTTGGCTGTATGCAAATAATCCAGTCCCAGTGCTGAGGAGGAAGAGAAAATCTCGAACACAATGTGCACTTTCTATAGAATATATAAAGCTGAAGACAGCAGATATACATGTGAAACTTATGTAGGGAGATTTGTTTAATCTCTGTGTATCATCTAAGGCTGTTCACTTCACTGGGTATAGGTGAGTGTTTACATCCATTTTAAGTTGGCATTAGGGAGTAGCTTAAAGCGGTATTACACCCAAGACCAAAAAATTTAAGATATTGCAGCTTACTCAATTATTAGATGTGGTAGCTTCATTTGGTTTCTTTTTTGATGCGTTCTTTCCTCCGTTTTCACCTGGTGATCTGGCCAGTAACACACCCCAGAGACACAGCTCTGGATGAATGAAAAAAGGAATCACAGCAGCATTATCATTCTGGGGAAACAGAGTGTTAAATGTACTGCCAGATTTAATTACACTAACAAATTGAACCCAAACTTCAGATAATACTGTTACAGCAATCAGCTTTTTTTTTCTTTTGGGATTAAGGTTTTACATGAGTGAATAAAATGCTGATTATTCTAAGTACCCCTGTCAGTGGTATATGGTTTGTCTCAACACTCTTAACTGCTACTTTTGCAGGAGCATTTGTTCTGCTGAAAAACAACCAATTTCCCCTCTATGCTGCGACCACCCACACGATTTCTAGAGTTATGGCTTGCTAGGATGAATGATACATGTTTACAAAGGGCCCCCCGGGGTGCATTCTCCCACCCCCTTCCCATTTTTTTTCCTTGCCTTTTCTCTGTCCTACTTTTTCAGTGCTTTTTCGACTCTCTCCGCTCTACTAAAGTCCCTATTTTTATGTAAACCTACACAACACCCCTTTTTAGGCCATACGCCTGCATGAGGTTGTGCCAATGTATCTTTTAAGCTAGATGTCCTCTAAGGGACAATTTCAAATACTGCTCTGGATTTAAACCCCATTTTATCTCATTATTATTAAGATCTACAGTATAGACAGTCATCATATATTTTTATTGTCAGATTTTTTTTCTCGCCTTTTTGGCGGAGAGAATGGTCTTTTAGCTCTGTTTTTTATTTATTTTTTATTTTTTCCTATACTGCATTTTGCTCCACTGACAAACAATTGGCTTTGATATTTGTTAACATATCTATCATTGCACAAATCCTTGATTTTTGTGTGCTGTTTACCTTTATTCTTCAATAAAAAAAAAAAAAACATTGCAAAAGAAAAACAGACTTACTGCCAGGATCACCAGATGAAAATAAAAGAAAGAATGTTTAAAAAACAAAAAACAAATGCAGTCATCACATCTAAGAATTGGTAAGCAGCAAAATAATGTTTGCTTTTGGGTTAAATACTGCTTTAGGTTTCAGGGTTGATGGCTAAGGGTTATGATAGGGATAGATTAAAATCGGTCTAATGTGGATGACATGTTTTTTAATTTTCATAAAATATTGTTTTCACCTTTTTTCATTTCTTTCGAACTTCATTGCTGCCAATTTCCTGCAGCCTATGTCAGCCACTTCTTATCTATCTATATATTGCTCCAGTGTCTGCTGCACATCATTCCTTTTGGAACAAGCTACTGACATTAGTGGACCATGTCTGAGTGACGTAGACCCCTTGCAGCCTCCACCAGGGCCGAGTGACAGGATGAGAACATAGGAGTACAAGTGGGAGACAGGTGTCAACCTATAACAGGAAAATCTTGAACAAAGGACATTCATGGCAGGATCACCAAGTATACTTTTTAATAAAAACTGCAGATTTAAAAAGATTGAAAGCAACATTTGGGATTACATTATGGTGCATTATGATGCATTAAGTATGGTGCAGCTTGTACTACAGTGATTGAGTTTGGATCTGTTTTAAGGATTAATAAAAATGTGAATAGATTCGATAGGTTAATATTGGGGAGATTGATATTGAAAATTTGGGATTTTTTTTGTACATACACTTATGATAATGGTAAACAGGACAAATAGAGAGGGTGAATCTCCCTAATAGGAGGAGCACACACACAGAAATAAAGCCTGAGAGGTGTTCTAATCCCTCTCCGCTATCCAAAACTTGTTATGCCTTTAGTTATATTTTAAGCCCTAGTTAACATTGCAGCGATTTGGCATGCAATTTGACATGTCAAATCGCATGCCAAATTGGCAGCTATTGCCGCTGTCCTGCCATAAAAGGTCCCCCGGCGGATAATAACCCCCCCCCTGTACTGTGCAGGCGCAGCGCAGGCTATAGCCGCTAGCCGGAACCACTGTGTTCCCCTAGTAGGGTCAGCCTCTGACTGTGTTGATGGGGGAAATCAAACGATTTTCTTTCCCATGGTGGCAGGAAAGAAAATCGCACCATCATTGGCCAGCTTAAGGAAAATAGCAGAGCTTAGAAAAAGATAAACAGCTCAGGCTGATTGCAGCCTAGCAACAACATACCAAGCATAGACCAGGGTCCTACACACTTACAAGGAAATTCACATTTGTTTTTGAAAATTGGAAGTCCCGTACTAAAATATACTTTGCTGAAAACTTGGCATATCAAAGGGACCGAATGTTTGGTATTGTTTTTTTATAAAACAGGGGTGCTTTATTTCACACTACCAGAATACAGGCGTTATATAAACAGGTATACACAATGCATTACATCATCAACAGAAACAACATGGAAGACCATCAGTAGGAGAAGTACTCAGGAGTCACAGATAAAACAAGTACACCGAACTGACTTGCATCACTTATCAAACATTTTAAGAAGTCAAAAACAGCTCAGGTAGACCCTCTGCCCCCTCTCCTACCCCTATATCAGAGGTCCAGGAGGACCACACTTTATCGCACTTCCATGGGCATCCCCGATTTAATATATGTCATTTTGTACATGGGGAGGGCAGCATCCACCATAGCCTCCCATTAAGACAATGCAGGTGGAGATGGGAACAGCCACTTCATCAGGATTTCTTTTTTTTTGCATAATAAAGAAGATATGCTATCAGCAATTTAGTATGGTGAGATCTCTGTTCATCATCCATGATTTCCAATAGTGAGAGAGACGGGGTGACTGGGAGACTCAACTGCAATTTCGTATTTAACACCTCAAGTACTTCTGCCCAAAACTTTGTAATGTATGAACATTCCCAGAACATGTGGAGGTAGGACCCAGGACCGACTTTACAACGAGGGCAAGCGGGATCCCTTTCAGGAAAAACTCTATGCAACCTAGCAGGGGTATAATATATCCGGTGTAAGAATTTTACTTGTATAAGCTTATCTCTAGAAGAAATTACCAATTCGGGACCCTGTTACAAACAGTCCGCCCAGTCTTCCCTATCCAAAGTTGGTATTGTTTTTACTAATAGCCTATAAATCTCCTCCATTCATGGAACAAACATATTGTTGTCAAGTTCAAGACTGTTCCTTTTCCTTGTAAGCATGTGTTTAGCATTCATTGTTGTATATTTGCTGTATGTAATGCATCACTATAACAGCATGCTGTGATATGTCCTATTTTCAGCAACACTTACCCATTTACTAGAGCTGCAGTATTGTAAGTAATGTCATGTGACTTACAGCAACCAGGCTAAGGAGCTGCATCCCCCTTGATGGAGCCAGAATTGTACCATGATAATATCAAACTGACAGGATCATAACATACACATGATTCTTAACTCACACAAATCGTGACAGATGCATTTTAAAGCTTTAAGCACCAGATGAAAAATTGAGTTAAGTAAAATAATCTGAACAAAACTACAAACAGCTATAAATTATTCCAATTAAAAGATCATTTAGACTATAAGCATGCTTTAAAATAATAACAATAATATAAGTCACGTTTTACTGGATTTATACAGAGCCATGTAGACCAAAACAATTTATTTATTTTTTTAAATCATTTATTTAGTTCTTAAAGAATGACAATAACCTGAGCCTCCCAACCTTAAAGAGAAACTATTTTTTGGGCTATTGGATGCAATGATCATCAGTAATGCTGCTATTTGCTGTTAGTAGAATGGATTATGGATATGAGTTTAGCAGCACTGACCCCTCAAGGTGTATTAAATATTCATTGACTCTTCTGTACATGGGCTGAGTACTAAATAAAAAGAAAAACAGAAACTGCAGTAGACTTCCATATGTTAGATATTACAGTCGATATTAAAAGGAGAAGAAAAAAAATGAATAAATAAAATTGTTTTTTTTATAGTTTTATTTCCTTAAAGTTAAAATAATTCCTGCAGCTATGTGTGCAGAAATAGTATTGAGGGTTTCACCCAGAGTCCTCCTTTGGTTATAAATATTTAGTTATAAATATTTAAAGGTGTCAACATTTGTGAAACATTTGCTGCCTTCTTAGCACAAAGGGCATAGCAATATTCGGATAACTTATTGCTTTTCTTTCCACAATATGCAATAACCATTAAGTAGTTAAATGTTGTGATGTGTTGTAAATCCGTTTTCATGATGAACCTTGAGTAGGGTTTTCATTATATGTAACAGTTCCTGTTACAAAATGTTAAGGTTAAATAAAATGTGGCCCGAAATTCCATGTATTCTTGGATTCCTACTGCAGAAACATATTCTAGGCTCTTTACATTCTGTATTAGATTCTTTATTTTCTGTGAAGCAGAGGACAAGTATTTCCTTATTGCCACGCATTCACCTGCTAAGATTGTAGTGGGTCCTGGGGTCATGGCAAAGTATTTAAGAATGGTTAAATGCCCTTATGACTATTGTTATTGGTGAAATACAGGCAGTCCCTGAGTTACGATAGGTTTGTTCGTAAGTCGAATTTGTTCGTAAATCACAACACTGCATTTGTAAGTGTAACTTCCGGTCGGAACATTGCGTTGTAAGTGTAACTGCCGCCTGTGCATGGATGTGGGATGTTCCGGGCGCTTGTTATGTTATCTGGGGCATAGTACGGCAGTGTGTGATGTGTTCGGAAGTGCTCAAAAGGTATCCAGGATCCGCGTGGAGCACAAGTGGCTGGCATTTGAGGCCGTTTGTAAGTAGGAGTCGTTCCTAACTCGGGCGTTCGTAACTCGGGCATTCGTAACTCGGGGACTGCCTGTATCTACCTTTCTATAGCTACAAATAAGCCTAGTACACGCCATTCGTTTTTTTTTTTTTTTTCGTTCAACCCAGCAGGCTGAATGAAAAAAAATACGGGAGCTTGGGAGGAGGTGCTGTACTAATTATCCAATGTTTGTAAGTACAGCGATCTCCTCGGCTTATCTATTGTGTTCTGACAGGGGAACGACCCCCAGAAAACACCGGTCAACACTCGCCGCCATTGGCTATGAGTGCTGGTCGGATGCCAATCCTCAGATCTTTTTTGGTCATGCCTCTTAGAGATAAGCCGGCTGAACGGCTGGCTTCTGTTGAACTGGCTGCCGTACACAAAGGACGAATGTCAGCCAGTTTCTATATTGCGGCAGACAATTGGATACTGACACTTTGTGGCAATCAGTGACACTTATACAGTGATCAGTGCTAAAAATATGCTCTGGCGTACTAATGACACTGGCTGGGAAGGGGTTAAACATATAGGGTGATCAAAGGGTTACCTGTTTGCTCAGTTAGTGTTATGTGCTGCTTTTACTAGGGGAAGTGATGGATTTTATTCCCTGTGTGTTTTTGGAAACTCAGTGGTAGGTTGCAGAAACTGATTGCAGTAGGAGACAAACCCATTGAGCTTATTTCCTTTCGAAACCAAAAAATGTTTAGCACAGAATTGGCAGAAACCACTGGGAACCCTGTACATTCATCCCCAGTATGGTTTGGGGAAGAACTGTGTCCAAGAAGCCCTACAAGGTGGAAATAAAGCCAAACTATCTATTTATGCATTAAAATACAAGGACTGAGTTGGATGGCCAGCGAGTCAAAATCTGAAATATCGGGCTCTAGCAGAAGACAGTTCATTAACTGAAGAGCTGGAAAACACCACACCTATAGTGAAACATGGTGGAGTTTCATGCAATACCTTTTAGGGAGGTAGACAAGGGATTGCAGCGCTCTCACAAAGGAAGCCTCCTGGATGTAAAGTGAAGTCCACAATAGGGTGCTCTGGCTGCTGTGTTGTCCAAACACTTAGACAATAGCAGAAGAGAGAAGGGCTGGCAACTCCATGTCCCTATCAAAGTACTTTTATTGGCACATGTTAAAAAAATACAAAAGCAGAAAAACTAAATCCATTCCTTCCCCCCCTGTCAGAACAGAACTCTGCCTTGTTTACAAAGGCAGAGCTTCGTTCTGAGTCTCTGCCCAACGATCGGCGGGTGTCAGCGGACATCCAGTGCCCGGTACCCGCAGATCAGCTTCTACTGTAAGTAATCACAGCCGAAGCGACCCGCGCGCCCCCTGCAGGCGAAAGTGCAGAATCACGTATAGGTGCTTGATTCTGCACAGGAGGGCCAACCGCTAGCAGTGGCTTGGAAGTGGTTAATAATCCTGTGCAACTGCATGAGCAGTTATGCAGAGGGCAACAGGGAAAATTGTAGTGCCCAAATAGCAAAGATAGAGACCAGTCCACATGGACTAGGGGTTGTATTTGTTGCCAAAGATGCCCACACTAAACACTGACTTAAAGGCGGTGTATACTCAATGCAATAAGTTGTTGTCTTTGCTACTAATTTATTTTTGCAGAAACCTGGTTTCACTTTGGCATCTAGTTCTGTTCATCTGTGTCAAGAACAAAATGTATTCCACTGCAAATCAATGTTCTATGATACCTTCAAGGGGATACATATATTTATATAGAAACAATTTTTAATAGGAACTATACACAATTAGCTGCATAGTTATTGGTGGCTGAGGAATGTATACTGCCCCTGAGAATCTATAGTTATGGCTGATCACTAGTTAACAATACCCCTTAAATCTGCTTTCACATTTTGGTGACACCATCCATTCCCTGTTCCAGATTGTTTTGGATCCTAGCAACATTCTTAGTGCTAGTTGCTGGCTTTGGGCTCTTTTTACTTTCTGCTTGTTGATATGTTGCAGACAGAGTAGAGGAAAGCATTTCATTCAACTGTAAACCTTGCCTGCACCCATAGTCATTAATTCCCCCATTCTGCCTGTTAGCATGTACAGACAGCTCTGAAGCTCAAGGACATGGATTACTGAAAACACTGTGTTCTCTTTCCCAGCATTGAAGATACATAATGAAGCCTTCCAACTCTTAAATTAAATATGCTGTAGGTGCCTTGATTTAAAACAGCTTAAAAACTCCAAAATTAAAAATGGTCATATTAACATAAATGTATGATGAGGTTATTTGGCCATAGCCTGACGTTCCCTCAAGCTTTCCAAATTTTACTCCAGTTAAGGCACATCCTTTGTCTTTATTGAGACATTAGTAAAAATGTTGAGCAATTGCTGCATTTATATTATTTTTGTGTGGTCACAGACCCTGACTCGGCGGTTCTTGCTGATTGTCTAGATTTTCTGGCAATTAGAATTTTTGGTTTGTCAGGCAGAGTTTGCACCCTAAATAGTAAAATATGAGATCTGTGCTAGTCCAGGTTTAGCATTGTCTGTCTGTGTATTTTCCATATGAGTATGCCGTATTTAATCGATTGCCATCCGCCTCACACAGATATACTGCGGCAGAATGACACGTACAGGCAAACTAGCGTACCTGTGAGTCAGGTCGCAGGTCCCGCGGACTCGATCGCCGCAGGGATACAGCGATCGTCTCACGGAGAGGAAGAACGTTCTGCCTCGTGACAGTGTCACTGATCTCTGCTCCCTGTGATCGGGAGCAGAGATCAGTGACATGCCACATGTAGCCACGCCCCTCACAGTTAGAAACACTCCCCAGGACACACTTAACCCCTTAACTGCCCCCTAGTGGTTAACCCCTTCACTGCCAGTGTCATTTGCACAGGAATCAGTGCATTTGTATAGCACTGATTGCTGTATAAATAACAATGGTCCCAAAAATGTGTCAAAAATGTCTGATATGTCTGCCATAATGTCGCAGTCACGATAAAAATCGCTGATCGATGCCATTACTAAAAAAAAAAAAAAAAAAAAAAATGCCATAAAACTATCCCTTATTTTGTAAACGCTATAACTTTTGCGCAAAAGTTATAGCCTAAACTGAGGAAAAACATTTTTTTTTTAATATTTTTGGGGATAATTATTATAGCAAAATTTAAAAAATGTGTTTTTTTCAAAATTGTTGCTTTTTTTTTTGTTGGCGCAAAAAATAAAAACCACAGGGGTGATCAAATACCACTAAAAGAAAGCTCTATTTGTGGGAAAAAAAGGACGTCAATTTTGTTTGGGAGCCATGTCGCACAACCGCGCAATTGTCAGTTAAAGCGACGCAGTGCCGAATCGCAAAAAGTGCTCTGGTCTTTGGCTAGCAAAATTGTCCGGGGCTTAAGTGGTTAACATGTGCCTTTCAACTTTAAAAGATGATGAACATGACTGCTGTTTGCTTTTGGGCTAAGTTCTCCTTTATTACTGTGCTGGTGTAATAACTTAGTGGTGATGTTTACCAAAAATATTGAACTCTATAGTTAATGTGTGCCTTATCTCATTACCAGATTTGCCTGTAGTAAATGCATTGGAATAGATCAAGCATTTGTATGTTCAATGCAGATACATGAATTCTTGCATTTACTGTAAGGATTAATGATCATTATTGTGACATCCATCCACCATACATACAGAAAATTGGATTACTTCAAGCCGTATATATTAAAAAAAAGCACTGTAACAGAACAGTTCTTAAGTAATTTAATGTGCATGACAACAGATTAAGCACCGAGGCGTGAAACATGTTAGAAATTTTATAGGCTTTGGTGTTTGCTGTAGTTCTGCACATTAAATTCCTGGAGGACTGTTGAAGTGTGGTAAATGGTCAATTGTGCATTATACTAGCAGAAGATCTCCATGTCTCTCTAAAGTTTCTTTGCAGAGTTCTACTCAGTGTTATAAATTGGAAAATGTTGCAGATTTACCTTTTCGTGTAGAGTTTTTTTTATAGCAAGGTTCCAGTAGCTAATGGCCAAAATGTGTCTCTTGCATTTTTACAAATATGTTGGAGTGTCTGGATTGGAGCGTGTAGGATTTTGCCCAATATGGAGAGAAATGTCTCATAGTAGACATCCATGAATGTTAGGCGTAGTATCAGACTAACCACTTCTACCTGTTTAAGGGGTTATATAATTATTTTCACAATAAAAAGGATCTTCAGTCTCTTGCAAAATAAGTCTGCAGCAGAATTTTAATAGGACAATTACTTGTCAAGGGGTCCAGTGCTGTCCTCTGCCGAGCCGGTTCTTCTCTGGGCTTTGGGTCCCTAGCACTGGCTTCTTAAAGTGTTACTAAACCCAGGACCCTGCATTTACTATATTTAGTCTCCCACAGTACACAGAACATGGAAATGCAATTATTTTAGTAAATATAAACTGCTAAATACATTTTCTCATCAGCATATAGCAGTCTTGGGACTAATACCAGTGTCTGGTTAAAGCTTGTAGGAGGAGTTTTAATTCTACCCTGACCTATGAGGCTGCAGGACCCCTGACCCTCTGTCTGGACAGTGCTGATTGGCCCTGTGCCGATCACATGCACCCTCCCAAGAACAAAAAAACTCTCTAGCAATACACACAAACGGCATGTGCGGAGTGACTCCAAAGGCTCTGTCTTAACAGGAGATGGATTGGGGACAGTGGAAGGAGCGGATCAGAGTAGACTGGATCAAACAGCCTTTTTACACAATGCAGTAGAATAACCCCTTAGGTCCCATAGTGAGAATAACAAGCATGCTTTCCTGCATATACAGACTGATTTTACAGTTGTGGGCTTAGTAACACTTAAACTGCGGTAAACTGTCTGTTAAGCCTTGCTTCTCACTGCGCATGTGAGCGTCACACTGCACATGATGAATGTTTCTGCTGTCTCCTGAGACCTGTGATGTGTCTCAAACGGGTGCGGGTGAACGGGGGGGGGGGGGGGGGTGAACTTCCGCTCGGATTGCCTGTTTTATGCTTCGGCTGTATACATACCTGAGCAGTATTTGTGTACAGGGCCGTACAGGCCAAACGCAAAATTGGCCTTAAGGCTGAATTCCAGGAAAGTTGCTAAATGCACAAAATACATTTATGGGAGCTGATTTACCTACGAAAGGATTCGTATTTCAGTTTTTTCTGGTTGAGATTTACACAGTTCTGTCACACCCAGAGGCCTATGATTGGACAGTGAAAGGAGAAGCAGCAGACCTATGAACTCATCTCCATCACTCTGTTTTCCCTTC
Organism: Lithobates sylvaticus; assembly: GCA_028564925.1. Taxonomy (NCBI): domain Eukaryota; kingdom Metazoa; phylum Chordata; class Amphibia; order Anura; family Ranidae; genus Lithobates; species Lithobates sylvaticus. Next base: position 131,018,536 of record CM053028.1, read on the forward strand.
CTATCAGCATTTTTTTTAATGAGCATTGGAGCTGACTGGCTCCTTGTACTGTTTTTCTCTTTCCCAGACAGAGCTCTGTTGTACAGTGTACAGTATTGTAGAAGCCTAATGCCTAGTCAAGTTCAGGTTTTTACACTGCATGCATTTAAAAAAAATACATGTAAAAAGTAATATTGAATTAATTAATTTGTATCTTTTCTATCTGCATTCATGGGAGTTCAGCATTAACCTGCACAGTGCAGAAGCTTAGCGGTGTCTCTGAATAATCATATTTGACCATACGCATGCCTGATCACATCTGAGAATCTGAGTTTGGTGAGGTGGACAGATCTGCTAGTGCATGACCACATTTACTTTGAATTTCAAAACAGTTTTGTGTTTTTTGCCCCCTCACACATTCGGTACAGCATTCTATACATATCTCTTCTATCAGTTTTTATAGACAGAACAGCCTGCCTTAAAACACGTAATTTAGGTTAAGCTAAAACTTGAATAATACTTAATTTACATGTATAATGCCCACCATGCCAGCCCCAAAACAAAAAGTGTTTATTCATAGAATGGCCACAAATTCTAAGTTTTATTTTTGTTTTTGATATGTTGGAGGTGGGGAACAAGCTAAAGGCCCCTACACACGATCAGAAAATTGTACAAAAAAATATGGCTTTCAAATCGATCGTTCAATAATCTGATCGTTAGTACACCACTTTTCAAGAGCCGATCACGACAATTCATGCAAAATTGGAACAAGAGGTATTGGACTGACTGAAAAGAAAGAGGTTCAGGTCTGCATCCCTTTTACAATATGTAAAAAACAGATTTCCTCAAAAGTGGAACTTTAAAGGACCATGAACACTCAAAAAATTAAAATTATATATAAAATGGTACAAATTTATTACAAAAAATAAATAACATTATACAACCAAAAATGTAAAAAACTTGATGACAATGAGATGGTCCAAGAAAATGAATGAAAATTATGAGGCCCAAACCAACTGTCAGACAGGTAAAATCCAACGCGTTTCAACATATGAGGTAAGGGTCTTCTTCAGGGTAAAGGGAATGGGCTGGGAACTTCCAGATGAATACAGACAATCTACAATATTTATATAGACATAATTACACATGAAATACCAAGATATCCAATATTGAATAGACACATGAACTAAATTATTGTAAATAATCATCTATTGATATCGGTACTGACCTCATGTTGATCACGTTTCAAACAATGGAGATCATATAGAAGGAAACAGGAACGCCCTAGAAGGCGTTGGGCAAGACAAGATGTAAATGGGGCATGTCCAGGTGAAGCTCTAACGCACCTGAGAAACACCTCCCAAAAGAGGGTGGGGGAGAACGGGGACAGGGGATGGAGGGCCAGAGCCTTCACAGATGGCAAATCAGCATGGATCTAAATGTGAGACACAATAGAGAACAAAATAATTTATTGAACCAGTGCACAAAAGACAATGCACATAATAAAGGAAAACTCATTAGAGTTCACCAATACATCAAAATACACATACCTGTCACTATAAAGTTTGTGGGTGGAATTTTGCGGAGCGCACATTCTATCACAGACCCACATGAAATGCCAATGGCCGCTAATGTTGAGATGTCATTTTGCTGTAACTGGAGTCAAGAGACCTCGGTTGGAGACCAAGTTTGCTGCCCCATATACAAGAAAGGGGGGAGCCTAGCTGGATAAATAAACAGCCATAAACCTAGGATAAAGAGAATTCAAATGTAGTATTCATTTGTAAAATTCTGGAAAAAATGCCCAAGCATTAAATGATATAGCCAAAAAGGTCTTCCCTAAAAAGAGAGTGGTTCACAGGTGCAGCCGTGTCCTATGTCTCCAGAGTGAAGCCAAACTACCAAATTTATATATAGGCCATAATGAGGGAGGATAAAATCCAGCTACACCTGGAATGGTCTGTGATGCTCCATAAATGGCCCTCCCCTTCCCAACCCCAACAAATCCCCCAACCCCCCCTGAGCCGGCGGCGCACCACACCACGCCGCCCACAAAATCCGATGGGACAAGCATGAAAAATTTTCTCGTAGGATTTTAGTTGAATTGGTACAGTTGGCATCCGAAAATCCAACACATTACATCACTTCCAAGTTTTTATTCTGTCATACAAGAATTTTCGTAGCTTTAGTAACCTCTTTTATATTCAATATGAGACTAGCATGCAAAAAAAATGGACGATCATTTATCTGATAAGATCATTGTGTGTACCAGGCATTAAATAGACCCTGTCACCAACTTCAAGATACAGATACAAGCACAAAACATCAAGTATCTTGAATCATTGCATTTTTTTTCTTTTCCATAATTTTTTTTTTTTTCCCACTTGCAATGTGCCTTTGAACTTACTAGCAAATTTAACCACTTCAGAAGTGTCAGTGCTCTAGCACAGTGGTTCTGAACCTCAGTCCCTCAAGTACCCCCAACAGGACAGGTTTTCCTTTATCTTGCACAGGTGCTTTAAATCACCTGTACCTTGGTATTCTGGACAGCTATTTTATCTAAGAGAAATTCATAAAACATGTTGGGGGTACTTGAGGACTGAGGTTGAGAACCACTGCTCTAGCACAGCCTCTGTACTCCTTGCATGTCATAGCCCTCTCCTCTTTTGGAATGCGATTCTCTGTGGCGGCCCAACTTCTCCACCTCTGTACATAACCTTTCATGTAGCTTCAAGGGAGGAGAGAGAGGCGAGAAAGGGAATACTATAGAAGGTCACTGGAGTGACATTTCTGAGTCTGCTGGGGCTGACATCACATCCATACAGCAGTCTCAAAACAAGGTTTTAACAGGTAAATAACATGCCTAAAATACATTAAATGCACATATCTTATAGGAAGATTGTTGTGGAATTGAATGGTGTGGCGACAGGGTCATTTTGAGGGTGATTATTGATGCACAGAGCAGAAACATAATCTCATCCCGCACTGCACCAGAGGACCTGTTGTGATATTCGGCCAATGAACAGTAATACAAACTCAAAACCCTCCACAATCTCAGGCATTACTTCATTATCTTGGAAGGCCATAAAGGGCACACAGTGCTTAAATTAGGATCTACACTTCAAAATTTCAGACTGTTTATTGGCCACCATTAAACATGCACTAGACCAGGGGTAGGCAACCTCGGGTCTCTAGCTGCTTTTGAAACTACAAGTCCCATGAGACATTGCTACATTATTATTGCCATAATACATGTTTGCAAATTTGTTGTATGCAAGCTATGGCATATGAAATATGGGATGTAAACAATTGTATGCTACACTACCGTATACACAAATACAGCAGTACACTGCCTTTTCATATGAATACCAGGCTGGACCCAGTACCTGGGCTGCCTGTAAAGCCGGATTTAGACCTTGGGGGGGCCGGTGCATTTCAGGTTTCAAAATGCATGACACAATGTCATTCTGAGGTCATGTTTGCACACACATACGCAGTCATAGGCCACTTTCCTTAAAGGGGTTGTAACCCCTCTTCTTTTTTTTTTTCTTTTTTTTAAATAACGAACTTTAACATATACTTGCCTCCACTGTGCAGTTCGTTTTGCACAGAGTGGCCCCGATCATTGTCTTCTGGGGTTCCTCAATGGCGCTCGCGACCCCTCCCGCATCAGTAAACCCCCTAGGAGAAGCGCTCTCCCTGGTGGTTACCGTGCGGGCGCGCTCCAGAGTCCAGCATTTGTGTCTATAGACTCGGTCCCGCCCCCAAGCACACGCGTCAATCAAGAGCCAAAAACCCTGGGCAGAGAGGTAGAACGCGTCTCCGCCGTGGGAACAAATGGGCTCAGGTGAGTAAAACGGGGGGTCTGGGGGGCTGCTCAGTGACAGAAGTTTTTTCACCTTAATGCATAGGATTACATGAGGGTTTACAGCCCCTTTAAGAGCGTAAGCACTCTGTGAGTTGCCAAAATACATTTTTAAAAACTATACAATATACCAGTCCAGAGTAAAAGCTTCTACAGATGACTGGCAAAATCATACTTCCCAAGATACATTCAATAAAAGAAATCATTTTTTTGTTAGTATGTATGTTATATATATATATATATAATAATATAAATTTTTTGTATTTTATATCATTTTTGTATACAGTTTTTTTTATCAATTTTGTATATTGTTTTATATTAGTTTTGCATAGAGGGGGTCTCCTTCTGTCAGGCCCAAGGCAGTTGCCCCTTTTGCCCCTTTATAAATCAGACACTGGCTGCCTGTGGAAGAAATACGCCGGCGAGTATGTTTAATTGCCCGTGTGCAAGAGCATAGGGTGTCTGAAAATACACAAACATACACATTTGGTGGTATGAGTGCCTGTGTATTCAGCTTGTCCACACAGTTGGGGTTTGGATTGCTGTGATTTTATGTATTGGTTTTAATTGCTTTTTTTGTTCTGTTCAAACATAAATATGTTGTCAATTGTGTAAATGTCATGTGGCATTGATTTCATTCACAACATCTAAATGTGTATATCATAGACTTTTTCTTTGGCAGGGATATAATCTCTCTTGCTTTATAATGGAGAAGAAAAAAACATTGGTTTAATTAGCATTCTTTAACATCCAGACAGATGAAATGAAAACCTAATTAGTAAAAAATCTCCAGTTGGTTTACTTTGCATTATTGTGTTTTTTGTTTTTATTTTTCTCACACCCTGCCTGTTTTTCTCCATCCATTCACTGTTTGGTATCATCTTATGACTGCATTTTCAACCCACACACTGGGATACTGAGTTTAGAACAAACTAATCCAATTGCATTGCAGGTATGACACATGTCTGGGGATCAGGTTTGAGAATGCTATTGAAGAAAATAAAAATGAAACCTTGAAAAAGAGAAAAGTTTAGCATTGTGCAGCAATAATCCCTCTGTAGGCGAGTGTAGGAGACTGATGTAGCTGTCACTTGTAAATGGTCAGGTTGGAGATTTATAAAATGATCTTCTATTTATTTGATTAGAGATACTTAAAGTGATTGTAAAGTCTCGTTTTTTTTCTTCTATAAAAATAACAAACATGTTATACTTGCCTTCTCTGTTGCAGTTGATTTTTTTTACAGGGCAGCCCTGATCCTCCTTTTCGGATCCCTCTTCTTTGCTCCTCCCTCCCGTTGAGTGCCCCCACAGCATGCAGCTTGCTATGGGGACACCCGAGCCGAGTCACAGCTCCCTGTGTCCATTCAGACACTGAGCCACGACCTAGCCCTGCCCCCTCTCTCTCCTTATTGGCTAACTGGCTTTGATTGACAGCAGCAGGAGCAAATGGCGCCGCTACTGTGTCTCAGCAAATCAGAAGGGAGAGTCTCAGACGGCTGAGACTCTTGTGGACATTGCTGGACGAAGATGGAGCTCAGGTAAGTATAAGTGGGGCTGAGGAGGGCTGCTGCACACAAAAGGCTTTTTATCTTAATGCATAGCATGCATTAAGATAAAAAACCTTCTGACTTTACAACCACGTTAAGCCTAGTACACACTATTTTTTTTCAGTTAAACCCAGCGGGGCAGAATGAAATAGAAATTCGTTTTTTTGGGAGCCGCTGTACTAACAATCCAATGTTGGTGCAGTTATTTCCCCTGCTGTGCTATTGTGTTCTGACAGGGTGACAGCCCCTCCGCCAGAACACTCCAGTCAGCGCTCTAGGCCATTGGCTGAGAGCACTGATCTGGAGCCGGTCGACAGACCTTTTTCGGTCATGCCCCCTCGACAGAAGCAGGCCGAATGACTTGCTTCTATCGAACAAACACACACCCCCACAGATGCACAGGAGGTAATTTTGTAATAAAACATGCATTTATTCATTTATTTTAAAACTTCCATTGTGAGTGGATACGTATAAACATAAAATTAAATGGCAGATTTTTCATGCATGTTACATAGAATAAATATATGAAACCATTGTGCCTCCACGCTAATCCAACGCGTTTCAGCACACAAGAAATCCTTTTTTCTGGGGTATGATGGAGATTCAAATGTCTTAAGCTTCTATACAGTAAATGTAAAACATGATTTTGACTGTCGATACATATTTATACAAAGAATGAGTATTCTTGTATGTTGTATAGTAATCACCTACCATATAAAGTAAACAAGTTTGCATACAGCCGTATGTATGTTAAAAGAACTAGATTTTCCTCATGCTAGATGGAAAGGCCAATGGTTTGCTCCTTCTAGAGGGGTCCCAGCTGGCCCCACAGAGGTCCTGTATGAAACGCCGCCTCAGATTGGGTCACCAGGACCAAGTCTAAAATTGCAATAATATATGGGGGTAAAGCCTGATTCAAGTGAATATATAGCAATCCGTTAAAGTGGTTGTAAAGGCAGAGTTTTTTTTATCTTATTGCATTCTATGCATTAAGATAAAAAGCCTTCTGTGTGCAGCAGCTTCCCTAATACGTACCTGAGCCCCATCTCTGTCCAACGATGTCCATGAGTCCCTCCACCATCCGGGACTCTCACTGATTTGCTGAGACACAGCAGCAGCGCCATTGGCTCCGACTGCTGTCAGTTAGTTAGCCAATCAAGAGAGAGAGGGGGTGGGGTAGAACGGCAGCTCCATGTCTGAGAGGACACACACAGCTGCAGCTCAGGTGCCCCTATAGCACGCTGCTTGTTGTGGGGGCACTTGACTGAAGGGAGAGGGGCCAGGAGCAGCGAAGAGGGACCAGAAACAAGGAGGATCCCAGCTGCTCTGTGCAAAACCCCTGCACAGAGCAGGTAAGTATAACATGTTTGTTATTTAAAAAACAAAACAAGACTTTACAATCACTTTAATGTTACTCATACGCCCCTTAAAAACTACAATCTATTACCTATATTGGTTAGAGGCTAAGGTTCTAAGGTACCCCAGTCATGGTATCATGGTGTGAAGATTATGTCTATATTGGACTGTGAAGTGAAATACAGAAAATTACCATTAGTTGCTAAATGCCTCTTGTTTCATAGGAGGGGGAGTAGGCCGGTTTCTAGTGAACAGGCCGATGCTGCTCGACCTTCGGCCCGTGTAGGGGCTTTAGAGGTTACTCATTACTGTCTGACTTTCGGCCCGTGTGTAGGGGCTTTAGAGGTTACTCAGTGCTGCCCGACATATTCGGCCCGTGTGTAGAGGCTTTAGAGGTTACTTAGTGCTGCCCGACTTTCGTCCCGTGTGTAGGGGCTTTAGAGGTTACTCAGTGCTGCCCGACTTTCGTCCCGTGTGTAGGGGCTTTAGAGGTTACTCAGTGCTGCCCGACTTTCGTCCCGTGTGTAGGGGCTTTAGAGGTTACTTAGTGCTGCCCGACATTTTCGGCCCGTGTGCAGGGGGTTTAGAGGTTACTCAGTGCTGCCCGACTTTCGACACATGTGTAGGGGCTTTGGAGGTTACTCAGTGTTAAAGCCCAGCTCCGGGAAACCTCAAAACGTATACACTGCAGTGGGGCTGCACCCACACTACAAGGGTCAATAGCTCTTTTAGATCTAGGCGACTTGTTAAAAAAATATTTACTTACCCAATCCCACTCCTTCGCATTGCTAGACCATCCCCTTAGCGTGTTCTCCCCCACGTTCCAGTGGTCTAAGGTCCTGACGTCATTGAGACAAATGGAGGGTCTATAGCCCTACATTGGATGTAATGACTACGAGGGACAGTCCACAGCTGGAGCATTCCATCTGCTGGGGGTAGTGTAGGATCAGGCAAGTTAAAGTACTTCTCCTGTCCCTTAGACTAAACAAGCAGTTAACACTTCTGTGATGGCGAAAATTATTTTAATGGTATACCCTACTGCAGAGTGTTTTTGACAAATATCTTCTGAGCAATTTTGGTTATACATAAAGTACCTGACTCTTGTATATCCCCTGCGAATGAGGTGTTTACAGGTGGCGACCAATATAAATTTCTCTTATGCTTGGAATTAAATGGATTCTATTTTAAACAATACAGTTTACATGTAGGTAGCTCGTCCTCGCTATTTTAAAAGAGCAAAAAAAAAAAAACCCCTGTAATATAAACGTGTTAATTTCATTTCTACAAAAATCTTGTCCTGAAGCATGCAGCCAGCTAAGAGAAAGTTTTCCTTCTCTGTGGGGGACGCTGAAAAATGCCTGGTGCTTTCCAGCTTTGAAAGTTATCTGTAACCCCGCTGTTGTGTGTGCTTGTAAGCCGCACTGTGATGCAATTGGCTTAATCATTACTATTATGTTGCATTGCATGAAGTGAATTTAGTCTTGCAATTTGTCATGAAATAAATAGCAGCGAGATTTCAAATGCCGGGTTCCATTCAGGACCAGAAAGGAAGAAAACCTTTCAAATGCATAAGTGGTATATTTATTTCTAGTCTGTGTTAGGAATTGCAAGTCATTTCTGTACTACTTAAACTGCGGTGAAAAGCCCAGGCTGTAGAGCCTATTGTTCTGTTATTAGAATGTGTTTTTCTTTCTTTTTTTTTTGAGGTCAAACAGGATCAGAATTCACCATGGTTCATGTTTCTGTTTCGAGAGAAAGGAGAAAAACACATTTTTTTTTTTTTTTCTTGTTTCCTTTATTTTTTTTATTTATTTTTTTATTGAAACCTGATGCTACTAGCAATAAAGTCACTACCAGAGATATCTTACTGTGCCAATTTAATCTGTGTTCTTTATTCTGGTTGGCCATTTTTAAATCACAGATAAACATGCGCTATATAGACTTTGTATAATCAGAATATACAATATGTTTATCTTAATAGATCTAGAAGTATATGGAAACGGGAGCATTTTATGCTTCTGCCATCTGCTGGCTGTTTGAAGAATCTGCACCTAGTGAACATGTTTGTATGAAATGTAAGAGACGGTATATGTATATATATATGTATGTATATATATATATATATATATATATATATATATGAGTGTGTCTGTGTGTATATGTTGGTATGTACGTATGTGTGTAAATGTGTATGTATACTGTATTACTGTATATGTGTGTTTAAACATGTAGATATGTTTTGTGTGTATGTATGTATGTGTGTGTATATATATATATATATATATATATATATATATATATATATATATATATATATATATATATATACACACACACACACACACACACACACACACACACACACACACACACACACACACACACACACACACACACACACACACACACACACACATATATACAAACAGTGTTTGTATATGTTATGTGTGTGTGTATATAATATATATATATGTGTGTGTGTGTATATATATATATATATATATATATATATATATATATATATATATATATATAATGTGTGTGTGTGTGTGTGTGTGTGTATATATGTGTATATATATATATATATATATATATATATAACGGCAAAACCTGACAGGGGTTCCAACCTTTCCCTATTCCATCAGAAACTAGAAAAAAAAAGGTTTTGGCTATAGATGCACCTTATTTACTAAGCTAAGTGAACATTCTCTATCCCTTTAGTAAATTGACACCAATGTGTCTATCTAACATAGAGCAAAAGTTTGGCTGTATAAAAAACACTATTGACAAAGCCCTTGGTAAATAATTCAGTCATTTAGGAAGTAATTTATGAAATATGAGATGAAAACTCTGCAGCCCAAAATAGAAGATGGATAATAAATTACAGTTTTGACATAAGCTGTGTTTATGGCTTAGCATCCGCTGCAGGTTTACCTTTATACACATTAATGCCTGGGTGGCAGCATGGTTTTTCAATCATGTGAACGTGTGATTGGCTGTCACAGCAGTCACACGATTGGGAGCCCATTCTGCTGGCTCCCGATCAGAAGCAGTGACTGAGCTGTCAGTGACAGCTCGATCAGCGTGCAGTGAGCGCAACCTAAGCACACAACCACAACCATATATATGGCAGTTGGGCTTTTGCTGCTGCCATATATATGCATGGCCTGCGAGAGGTTCAAGTCTGACTGTTCGAAAACAGGTTTATGAAAAGCGGGGTACATGTTTTTATTGTTTTTCGGTCAGAATTAAATTTGCATTAATTAAGCTCACAATTTATTCCATTTGACAATCATGTCCAACTCTTCAAAGGGAAATTCAATGTTTTTAGCGCCTGGCCCAGGAAAGATATTTGGAAGTCATTTACTGTAATTATGATTCTTCGTAAAATGGTATTGCCCTTAGGTAGCTAGCAGTACAAGGCGGCTGAAGAAAGGACATACGTCATTTCTGGGTAATTTACTGTCTGTAGGTTGGCCAACGCTTTATGATGACTTAAAACCCAGCGAATAAGGCATTTTCTTCAAGCCCAATTAGTGTCTCACTTTTTTTCTTTTTCACAGTTCTATTCAGCCATATTTTATCTCTTAAAGTGGAAGTCCACCCTAACACTTACTCTCCCCTGCAGTCATTAATGTGAGCTAAGTTCAGCTTTATGTCTCAAAATGAACAAATCTCAGTTTTTCTACCTTTATTTTGCAGTATCCAGTGTCGTCACATGACTTTGAATCTATTTCCTTCTGAGACCCTTTTTCGGCTGCTAGCGGGGGTTAAAACTGCTCTCTGATTGGATAAGGTGGGGAGGCGGGGCATTGATGTTTCAATCTCTTCCTTGTCCAACCAAAAATGCTTTGCATTCATTGAGAAAATACAAACTGTATTCTGAATGGTACCTGTGTCGAGTGAGGAACCTTCTACATTCACTAAAGCCTCGTACACACGATCGGATTGTTGGCCAACAAAACCATGGACTTTTGTCCGAAGGGCGTTGGCCCAAACTTTTCTTGCATACACACGGCACACAATTGTTGGCCAACAAATACGAACATAGTGATGTACTACGTTGTTTTTCAGCTCTTTAGCGCCACCCTTTGGGCTCCTTCTGCTAATTTCTTGTTAGTAGAAGTTTGGTGAGTGTTGATTTGTGCTTTTCATTTCACACTTTTCATTTTGCGCTTTTCAGTTTGTTTCTGAACGACCGTTTGTCAACCAGACATGTTGTGGAATCGGAAGAGATAACGTGTTATTATTGGCCTTGGTGTTATTGCTTTGACATTATTTTTTTGGTTGAATAATGATATGATTTGGTATATTTTTGGATGCATAAAATGCACTTTTTGGTTAAGTTCTATTGGCAGATAGCATGTCTAATTTTATTTGTTTTCTTTTTTTAATGCACAATAAAAAAAATTGTGTATAATAATACTTGGCTATGTGTTTTACTTCAAATAATAGTTTGGGAGTAGGCAGTTACATTTAAAAAAAAAATACAATGTAAAATTGACAAGGGACACCGACATAGTTGTATCTTTGATCTCATAAACTACGGGATAATGTACGGGGTGTTGTGGTAACTTGCCCAAATAAAAAATAAAAAAGCATAATAATATTATTCTCGATAGATGAAAAAAAAAGTCTTTGAAAAATAGTTTGCAATAACTCCACCAGTATCACCAGCAAAGCAGCTTCATTATTATCCCATTAAAGAAGAAGAGAATGTGCGCTGCATTTCGAGAATTCATAATTTGCCGCGTCACGAATGTTAATTCTCCATTACGACTGCTAGTTTATAAGACCGACTGCTTCTGGCTCATCCTTGCTTCCAAGCATGCGCGTTTGTACTTTGGACTTTTGTCCGACGGACTTGTGTACACACGCTTGGTAAATCCGACAACTGACATTTGTCTACGGACAATTTTAACACATGCTATCCAACATTTGTCTGCGGAAAACCTGACAACAATTGTCCGATGGAGCGTACACACGGTTGGATTTTCTGCCAACATCGAACATTTCCCGTTGGAAAGTCAGATCGTCTGTACGAGGCTTAAGTAGCAGGGCAAATGCTCAGGACGGGATCTGGAAGCTAGTGGCGATCACTGTAGTAGCAGTGATTTCAAACTTCCAGGGGGATCTTCCAGGTATTATACATGCACAATGTAACTATGTAAAAATATCCATGCCTGAAGTCTAGCTTTAAATGCAAAAAATTTAGAAATTAGCATTGTTTTGTTTTTAAACCAATGTGGGTGCATTTATTACATTTTTGCAACAGGTGGTCGTTGCCTTTAAAGTGAACATAGAGAAAGTTACCGTACAACATTTGTTTCTATTTGAATCCCTTAAATGAAAGTTCTGTCGGCGGTATTCCATTACCATATCAAACTGCTTGTTAAAAAATAAATGCAAATATTCACATAAATGGAAATCACTATTTCCTGCAAATAGTGTGATTCGGATTTATTTGAGACAAGATATTCAGTAGTTTGAGTGTGAAAATGCAAGGCTTTTTTTCCCACCAGTTTCCCTCTATACATGTCTATAATAAGAAAGGGGTTTTGAAAGGGTCTGTAATTTATTCTATTCCTCCCTGCCGTGATACGATGTGCTGCACTCACACAGCTAACTGCATTTCCCTGTGATCAGGGGGAAAAAAGCATCCCACCTTCAGCATCCTGCTCATTCAAGTAGAGTTTATACAGTAGACATTGGAATGCAGGATACCTTTGAATAAAAAGGCAGTTGTTTCAAGCCTCACAGAGCATTTGAAGTGAGAATTGAAACAGCAGTCTGAGCCCTCATAGAATATTGGAACATTGTTGGATTCCGGTTATTTTTTGTGTTTTATATGCTATTGCTCCTGTTTTCCCCAAATGGAGTTGGTTATGTACACAGGTCTGCTGCATACAGATGTATTTGTTTGCTGTCTGTATGCAAACTATATAGGCTACATTGGACATTAATTAATTTGACAGCAGGGAAATCTCTTCTCATGTATATTTCACCATCCTCCTGGCACTTAGAACATTTATAAAATAATTGATAGCTCCACTGCTGTGGGTTTGATAGACGTTTGTGTCTGACACACATCTCTTACATATTTATATGAAGACCATGTTGTGCTGTAAAAGTGACAGCGACTGGGGTGTGAATCAAGCCATTGCTATAGGCCATTGAGCACCAACTAGACGTGTCCTATTGGGACAGATCCCTTTAACTTATTTTACCACAACTCCCTGGGTTCCTAAATATGGGTTCTTAAATATGTCCAGGGAAGATGATATTCTCAGTTTCCTTCCCACAGCAGCTTTCAGAGGGCGCACCTGATGAGGCAGATTTAGCTAGGCAAGTGATTTGCAGTTTGGTGAAAGGCACTGCCTCTTGGAATCACCATGCAGGAAGAAGCCTAATAGCACTCAGTTTCTCTGGAAGACCCAGCTTCTGTGGGGACCCCCTCTCTAATGGATAACAGCATGCTCTACACATGTCAAACGGAAGGCCTGGAGGGGGGGGAATCCGGCCTGCTAAACCTTGTCATGTGGCCCTCGCATCCAGTTTTGCAGCTTGGGACATGGCGAAACCCCATCCACCACCTGCAGCTCTTGCCCTCCACTCCCGCTCCCCACTGTCACGTAAATACAGAACTGTTCTGTGTTTATAAGGGACAGCTTTGCGCTCAGCAGCTCCCAGATCTAACAGATCTCTTCACTTGCTTACAGCGGGGCACAGCAGGGACAGATCTCCAAAATCTGAGGGAGAGAACGACCTCCCTGCAAGGTGAGGCAGAGCCGTCTACACAGGGAAGTACTAGAGCAGAGCAAGGTAGTATAGAGAGATGCAAGGAAGCTTTAGGGGCAGTTGGGGTTGCACACTCCTGAACTATGCACTGTGTACGTAGCACAATCCTGAACCATGCACTTTGTATGTAGCGCACCTCAGATACAACCGTCCCTTTGAGGACAACCATACTGCTGATGCGGCCCACAATGATATTGAGTTTGACACTCCTGCTCTACGTATTTCCAGTAGGTTGGACCTTTGTCTTCAAACTTGGATCCCTCCAGCTGTTCACCTGTGTTGCCAGAAGTACCCTGGACTTCACTGTGTAGTTTAAAAAAAGTGCAAAAAAAAATGTTATGCTCTGGACTGTTTCACTGAAGTAGTCATTTTCAGATAGACACTCTGTTGCTATAGAGCAGCCATTCTTAACCAGGCCTCTGTGGAAACCAGTGACTCCTCCAGAGCTTATTAGGAGTTCCTGGAGCTGCAGTGGACTGACTTCCTTGATGATGGTGCCTGCATGGTTCTGGGTCTAACGTCATTTGTAAAAGCCAGCAGCATGACATGAATGGTCTTTTAAACTTAAAATGTATTTCATCTGAGTTTTACTGAGATCTGAAATTTTCCCAGGGTTCCTTTGCAATAAAAAGGTTGAAGAAAGCTGGTATAGAGTCTTGTAGAGACCATACTATGCAGTCACATTATCCTGATTGAGCCACACGGACATGGACTCTTCGCAACCAGTGGGATGAACAACAGAAATCTAAAAGATTCCTCCATCCATGCTAAATGGTTTAGATGAATTTCCTGTGCTGGCTATTTTATTTAAACAGCCATGGAATATGCTGAATACCCGAGAATGCATTTACTTTACAGCCAACAATTTTTAACCTGTTTGCTGACCAGGTGGTGCCAACGAGGGCCATCCACAGATTGAATTTTGGCCAAAATTCAAGTCATTATAGTCAGCTTTAGCCATAATGTGTATACAGCAGTTGAATTAGTGGTATAGCAGCTGTCAAATTTTTCTGATGTTTTTGCGATTGTCTGTGCTAAGAATGGCTAGTCTCCTATAAAATATGTTCTTAAACTACTTCATCTCTACTTTATTGCTAAATATCGGAAACGATTATCTCTCCGCTACATGTATTATTTTCCATGTACTACTGCGTGATTTGTCACTAATAGATTACCTGCAAGAGCTGTGTTTCCTTTTTTCCATTAATTTGTTTTTGTCCTAACCTTAATTTATGAAGGCAAAATGTCGATTGCACTTGAAAAAGGCCAGCAGACTCACTCACTGCATAGACTGGAGCTAACCTAATATGACAGGCTGTAGAAATGCTTTGAAGTTTAGAGTAAATTTTAATTATCTTGATGAATCCAGCAAATAAGCCGCTGTGTGAAATGAAAGGTTATTATGTGTTTTCTTAAACAGTAGGAAGTGACATGTGAAGGGTTTTCATAACTGTAACCCTCTGCCTCCTATTATCATGAAGATTGTTTTTTTTCTCATTATTATAAGCTGTTTTGTTCCATGGCCGTTGCGGTTGATTTACATTTTGTGTGCTTTATTCCTTAAAACACTAAACTTTTTTGTTTTTTTTTTTTTTTTTTACCTTGTCCTTTTCATTTAAGCTTCTGCTTTTAATTTAGAATCTTGCTATTGCTGCCCAATTTTTTTGCAATCTCTTTATTTTTGGACTTATCTTGTGCAGTGGAGTTGACGATCTCTTTGTGTCAGCAGTTTATGTTCTGCATTTCTAATGAAGGTTGCGTTCAAGCCCTGGTCTGCCTTCTCTTACATGGATAGAATGTTGATAAATGAGCTTTGGTGCTGATGGGAGCTCTGAGTTTTGACATTGACTGCTAGGTATCTCTCAGGAGTTTGCTGTGGAAGTCAGAAAGTGTGAAGGTCCACTGTAGAATACAGCTAGAGCCCTTACCCTTTTTATTTTTTAATTACCCATAGTGTGACTTTTTTGTGTGACTGCTGAATAACATTGGGTTGGATAGTAGAATTAAAGTTTAGATACATTTTTAATAAAGAAATAAAGCAATTTGGAATTTAAAAGTGGCATATCCTAAATTCAATTTTATTTTATTTTAAAGGTTTTGTCTTGCTTGAAATGACCTTTCAGTTTTGGTGGATTATTTGTGTAATTTATTTAAGAAACTTTGTTCGTACAATGAGCAAACGTTAAACCCTTGGAAATGGAAAACTGCTGCCTATATTTCAGTAGGAATGCATGAAGTGACACGTCAATAACGTCATCACATTCAACTTTATTACACCCATACGTTACACACTGCAGCCCTGCCTGGGATTGCCTCTCTCTGATGTTTCGCCCAATACAGGCTTCAACATCGAGGTGTATAAATGTATGTTTGTACAAGGTTTTCTTGAAAATCCACTCCACACCAATTAATACTTTGCTATGCTTTGCCCCTCTGTTGGAGCCTTTGAAAGTACCCGGTGCTCAGGTGGATGGGAGATCTTCTTCCCTTCCTCCTAGCATAATTATTTGGCAAAGTGACAGATGCCCTTGAATGCATATTATCGTGTGTGCAATACTAGAAGTGCATAAACACTTCTTATGAGTGGTTGGTATTTTTTTCTGAAATGTTGCATACAAGAATTAATTTTAGAAGGAAGTGTTTTTTTGCCCTTAAATTCTCCATAAAACACTTTTATTTCCATCACATACTGTATATAGTACCATATATAGTTACATATAGTATCAATGTGCAAGACCGCTCTATACAGAGTGGGTATATTTTTTTAGTACTCATGAAATTTATAGGTTGCTTATAGACAGGCTGATATCTCCCTAAGAATAAGAAGCATGTAGACGCCCATCCCTCAATACACTGTTACTCACATGACTTGCCTAGAAGATTAAAGCAGTGCACAGTTTACTTCTCTTTCTTCTCTGTGCTGGTGCCAGACGCAAGTGCATTGACTCCCAAGGTGTACCCATAAACGGCTTGATCCTGACAAATGCGTTATATTGGACATTGAATCAGAGGCAAGAGCAGATTATTAATTACATGAAATACACACTAGGGCTAATATGAAAAACTTGTGTGCTTTTTAGGTTTTTGCAGATAGTATCCTAGTAAGCCTGGGAGTTGGCATTCAAAGAATACTAAGCGCTTACTTGCTGTCCATGTGTAGACCTGTTTTATAGTACAGTGTAAAGAGTAATGATCTGTAACCTTTAGACCTCGTGCACACTGAACGTTTTTAACATTGATGTTAGGGGTGTCTGCCTCTGAATGCCCCTGCAGTTTTCATATGTGTCCATGCACGCATAAACATTTAGAGGCGTTTGGAGGCAGGTGTGGTTAGAGGCAGAAAACCCAAAAGCAATGCGTACAGAAGCAGCAGCGTTTTGGCCAAACAAAATGCTTGATGGGCATAAATACATCTAAATGCGAGTTAGCGATAGGTGCTTGAGTGTTATTTTTTTCAAAGGCCAGAATGAATTATATTGAAAAATCCTCAATCCAAAATAATAATTCTGAAAGTATATTATTTGTACAGGAGGGAGAGGACAGAATTAATGGCAACATCAGCAGGATGGTCTATTAAGACATAATGGTCAACCAAAGACTAATTGAATCTTTACTTGTGGGCATGTACAGGAATTACTGCATTGGTAAATTGTACATTTTTAATTTTATTGTTTTAATATGATGTGTATAATTGAGAAGTTACCTTTTTTAGAGTGTTTTTTCCCACTCATTATTGACATTTTTGACTCGTGAGGACGAGTATTTAATAATTATTTGATTTTAACTTCTTTATATCATTGTTGTGGACACAATGTTTGTCTTTCAAAGTGTTTGAAAAATAACAGTTATATGAGCCAAGACTTTTACTCAGTGGAACAGTCATGGTAAAGAGTTGATCCTATCTCTAAAGCTTCTAAGTTTTGTGCACTGCTTTATAGCTTGTATAAATTATAAAAGGACATTCTTGTAAATTGCCTGCTATTCCTCACCCGGGAGCAGTAATATCTTTAATACTCTAAGTAAGCATAGACAGTGTAACTTTTTCGATCCTTGAGAACAATATAGCTGAGCTGCTTGTCTGAGATATCTACTCAGTTATGTACTATACCGTGCAGGACCTATGCCAACTGTACTTTGTCAAGCTCAGGGATTTTGCAAGAAAATATAAATCAAAACAGTTTCTAGGATTTATATCTCAGTTCTCAGAATCCCCTGAATAAATTAGATCTTTAGTTTGGCTGAATAAGGTTTATATGTTCGGCAGGGCCATAAAATAAAATATTTCCACGGTTTGATTACTGCGGCTATACCCTTTAGACCTGGATGTGATATGACAGTGTTCCCTGAACAGTGCAACAAATTTGGAAACAAATCAGTTCCTGGAATCAAAACACATAAAAAATACTTGTATGCCACAGAAGTCTTTCATTTATTTATGTTTTTAATTTACTTGCATTGGAGGCATTCTAAAAGTAATACTAACAATAGCTTTATATCGATGTCACAATGACCTTCGTGAGATTTGTGTAAAATTTGTATTATGCTGTCTATAACATTAAAGGGTAGTCCACCCAACATTGATATTTTAGTTCCAGCTAACAGTTTCTTATATGTCTCAGGGACTGTGTTGGGGAGATATCTGTTCCATGATTGGCAAGTCTGTATACTTACTGGTGGTCCTGCTGTTCCTTTTGGATTCTCTATTTCTTTCATGTTATAGAACAGGGGTCCCCAAGCTATGACCCATGGGCCACATCTGGCCCACTACAAGATTACAACAGCTAGGGACAGTTACTTATCCTAAGAGTGCACATAGGCTGCCTATTGCCTTTGCTTCTAATGTAAGGGGAGTTGCGGCTCTGATCCTGATTTTGATGTAAGATATAACTCTGATGTAAGGAGGACCCTGATAGGACTCTGATGGGGATTCCCCTTGCATCTTTAATGGAGATATAATTTGGCCCACCAATATTCGTAAAATATACAATGTGCCCCTTGTAGTCAAATGTTCGGAAACCCTGTTATGACAAATGCAAAAGGAAGTGCTGAAGTCCACAGATGTTGAACCGGAATACCGTTGAAGGGGTCAGCCTGTCAGTTCTCAGACCATACGTTGCACACTGCATCAAATTGGTCTGCATGGCTGTCATCCCAGCAGGAAGCCTCTTCTAAAGATGATGCACAAGAAAGCCTGCAAACAGTTTGCTGAAGACAAGCAGACTAAGGACATGGATTACTGGAACCATGTCCTGTGGTCTGATGAGACCAAGATAAACGTATTTGGTTCAGATGGTATCAAGTGTGTGTGACAGCAACCAGGTGAGGAGTACAGTTGCCTACAGTCAAGCAGGGTGTGGGAGTGTCATGGTCTGGGGCTGCACGAGTGCTGCCGGCACCGGGGAGCTACAGTTCATTGAAGGAACCATGAATGCCAACATGTACTGTGACATACTAAAGCAGAGAATGATCCCCTCCCTTCGGAGACTGGACCGCAGGGCAGTATTCCAACATGGGAACGACCCCAAACACTTCTCCAAGATGACCACTGCCTTGCTAAAGAAGCTGAGGATAAAGGTGATGGACTGGCCAAGCATGTCTCCAGACCTAAACCCTATTGAGCATCTGTGGGGCATCCTCAAACGGAAGGTGGAGGAGCGCAAGGTCTCTAACATCCACCAGCTCTGTGATGTCATCATGGAGGAGTGGAAGATGACTCCAGTGGCAACCTGTTAAGCTCTAGGGAACTCCATTCTCAAGAGGGTTAAGGCAGTGCTGGGAAATGGGGTCCACACAAAATATTGACACTTTGGGCCCAATTTGGCTATTTTTACTTAGGGGTGTACTCACTTTTGTTGCCAGCGGTTTAGACATTAATGGCTGTGTGTTGAGTTATTTTGAGGGGACAGCAAATTTACACTGTTACACAAGCTGTACACTTACTACTTTACATTGTAGCAAAGTATAATTTCTTCAGTTTTGTCACATGAAAAGGTATAATAAAATGTGAGGGGTGTACTCACTTTTGTGAGATACTGTGTGTGTGTGTGTGTGTATATATATATATATATATATATATATATATATATATATATACATACATTATGTAATATATAATATACATTTTAAGATTTGACTGCTCAGAGGTATCCACATTTCTAGATTGGGTTTTAAACAAAATATGTGGTGATATGAAGATGGCATACGTCATCTCTTGACAACAATTTGAATGGTAATTTCAAGTAATAAAACACTCTCCATTAATGGCTTTTAGTTGGCTGTCTATGCCTACAGAAAATGGAAGCTACCAGTCACAAGTCAGTATGTGAGGGAATTCAAGAGATGGTATGGAATAGTTTCAAGAGATGACTAGAAGCATTGAATTTGAATTCAGTACTTGGAATAAAGAAACCTTGTTATTGCTGTGTGCAACTCCAGCCTTAATACAGACCTGCAGCTGGAGGAATAGTCAGCAGGAGCCTGTGCCATAGAACCTGCAATCCACTGATTATGGTTACAATGCTTTGCAGGCTCCAATGCAATAAAATAAATATATCTTTTTTTAAATCAATGCAGTTATGTTTATTCATATTATGGAAAAAATGGAATTAGCCTTTGTTTCAATGGGCTGCCAACATATCTCAGCATGGGCAAATGTGCACATGACCCCTTTATGTAATGTAACGTGCTATTGTGCATTGCTGTACATTGCAATACAAATACTTTCTCTTAGTGCAGTGACATGCCATTCTAAATGAATCGCACCAAAACATTACATTAAAAGAGAAGTATGGTATTTGTCTTTCTTTGGAATCATACTTGCCTAGCTGGATGCGGCATCAGTCCGATGCTGCATCTGTCCCCTACTAGTTCTAACACTGAGAACCAAGTGATCAAACAAGTGATCAAACACCGCCGATCACTCAGTTCTCTAAGATGCATGAGCAGAGAGCTGGTGACCATCAGTCACCGGCTCTCTACTCTGCCCCTCCCCCCCATGCTCACTGAAGCCCTGGGCGGTGGAGGGGGCGGGAGCTGCCAGCTCAGGCTCTGTGGCTCCCTCAAAGGCTGAGCCGGCTGCCAGTCCAGGCATGTGGATGGATTCTGACTTTATTGTCGCGATCTTTACCGAGCCTGGACCGGCCCACTGTCTGCTGAAAAAGAGGTCACAGGAGTGACTGTAGAAGGTCACAGATCCACTGTAGAAGCACAGCCAAACGAGCTTTGGATTTACTTCTCCTATAGGCTGGGTTCACACTACTGCGGTGCGGGAGCGCTGCGAATCCACTGCGGGTTCTCGCACCGCATGTCTCCCGCCGGCAGTTCCCACTGCCCTATGCGAGCTGCTGGGAGTGTCAATGAAATGTTAATGACACCCCCATAGCAGCTCGCATATTGCAGTGCGATCTGCAAACTCGGACAGGAATCGGATCGCATGGTGAGAACACCATGCGATCCGATTCTGCAACGGACCGAAAAAAAGGGTCCTGTGCGAGTTTGGGCCGAATGAGATGTGAATTCAGCCATACTATCTGTATGGCTGAATTTGCATCGCACAGAGATCGCATATGATTTGAACTGCAGTGCGGTGCGAATCATATGCGATCTCCCGCACCGCAGCAGTCTGAACCGGGCCTTAATCCAAGTTACTGTTCACAAGCAACACAAAACTGTGAATCCTGCATTAATAATTTTAACCCCCTTCATGTTAAGAAATCTGCATTCAAAAATCAGTTTTACTACAGTGGAACCTTGGTTAACGAGTAACGCGGTTAACGAGCGTTTTTGAAAGACGAGTAACTTTTTATTTTTTTTAAATACTTACTCGGTTTGCAAGTGTTGTCTCGCAAAACGTGCAGAATTCAAGCTAATGTGGTGTGCAGTACCACATTTGGCCAGAGTTGCGGGGGCGCCGGTGACACTCGGAGCGGTTCAGATACTCAAACACTTGGAAATACTCAGTTCCCGAGTGTTTCCGAGCCTTTCCAAGGGTTTCCGAGTTCACGCGAGTATTTCCGAGGCTCCCCAGTGCCCCTCCCTCTTCTGGCTACATGCAGTATTGCATGCAATATAAGTCAATGCGGAACGAATTATCTTAGTTTGTGTATCTACATTATATCTACCTTTTATACATTGTTTAACCACTTGCCGACCGCTGCACGCCGATATATGTCAGCACAATGGAGGTGGTGGACAAATGGGCGTACCTGTACGTCCCCTTTAAGACCCGGGGGATAGCCGGGGTACAGCGTGACCGTGCCTGTGGGACCGGCGGACTCTATGTCCGCCGGTCTTTCGGCAATCATATCACGGAGCCTCAGAATGGGAAAGTGCCTATGTAAACAAGGCATTTCCTCATTCTGGCTTGTGTCATGAAAGGGATCACTGCTCTCTGTCACCGAGAGCAGTGATCGCTGTCATGTCACTTGAAGCCTATCCCCCCCACAGTTAGAATCTTCATCTCTAGGACACACTTAACCCCTTCATCGCCCTCTAGTGGTTAACCCCTTCACTGCCAGTGTCATTTACACAGTAATCAGTGCATTTTTTATAGCCCTGATCGCTGTTTAAATGACAATGGTCCCAAAATAGTGTCAAAAGTGTCTGATGTGTCTGCCATAATGTCGCAGACCCGATAAAAATCACAGATCGCCGCTATTACTAATAATAATAAAAAAAAATGGCATAAATCTATCCCCTATCTTGTACACGCTATAACTTTAGCACAACCCAATCAATATACGCTTATTGCAATGTTTTTTACCAACAATATGCAGAAGAATACATATCGGCCTAAAATAAAAAAAAGT